>JABFFB010000577.1:0-11069 GCA_013623555.1 Fusarium nisikadoi | reverse complement strand
GGTCGGAGGGGAGGGGGAAGTTGGCGTTGATGGGCTGGGTGGTTGAGTAACTTGGGTCTATAGCCGTAATATGATGAAGTTGGTCTGTGGAGGATTGTGCTCGAACAGTAGTGGCACTTTCGGTAGTGCAGGGAAGTGTATAAGAGGCATAACGGTTTGTAGACACGGTGGTTAGGTCTGTGCCCTTGTCTTGGGAACAGTCCTCAACCTCATCTACCCGCCAGCGCCTAACCTCGAATAAATCCGACCCCTGATCTGCCTCAAAGACTTTACCCTTTATTCGTTGTCCTGAAGCCGTCAATAAGCACTTCCGGGCCATTTCTGACTGGGGGGACAACTCACGGCGGGCTCTCTGGTTCTTCCGGTTTTGCAGCTTTCTTCGCTGTTTATTAGCCTCGGCTATTGCGGAGTAATTGTCTTGCAATTCCATATCCCGATTTGATGTGTATTATGGGCTTTGAAAAGTAAGAAAGAAAGAAAGACGATCAAGAGTTCCATCGACGAGCTGAGAAATGCTCCGGAGGATGCCGACAGCCAAGTCCCGCAAGCTAATCCAGATGAGGATAAACTGTCATCAGCCCCATCTTTACTGTGGAAATTAGGTGGGACGGGTTAGACCTGAAAAGGCAGGAATGTCATCAGCCTGGTACACTAACTCACCCTACAGTCTTATACTGAATAATCACGATGGGTATTACTTCAACTTCATCTTTAGTTGGCGGCGTTAATGTAGTGAGCAGTATGTTAAGTCCACAGAGTATTAATTTGTAAATTACTCTCTACGATGTATTCCTACCGGGCAATAATCCATATAGGAAATAACAATTGTATTCCTTTCACTATATAAGATAACGGAGCTTCGCGTGATGGAGTTCCAACATTCTTCATTCAAACACGACAACATCATAAGAATCTCGACTGTTACAGACTCTGCAAGTCTCTTCTTGAAACCCGTAATCATCATGTCTCGCTACGCAGCTGTCCACACCAACACCAAAGGCCCAGGCGATGCTCGCCCAACAGCCCTCCAGGTCATCAACGACGAAGGTCTCGAGGGAAAGCTCCAAGGCCAAGTCTTCGTCATCACCGGGACATCCTCTGGAATCGGAATCGAAACTGTTCGCGCCATAGCCGCCACTGGGGCTACTCTGTACCTGACAGCTCGCGACCTCAACAAGGCCAAGGCTGCCTTGGACGGCATCTTCGATCCCTCCCGCATGGAGATATTCCATATGGATCAGGAGTCTCTTGCATCTGTCCGCGCCGCAGCAGCAGCTATTCTGAGCAAGACCTCCAAGATCCACTGCCTCATTAACAATGCTGGCATCATGGGTATTCCTGACCTCCGCTTTACTGCCGATGGCCATGAGCTCCAGTTCGGCACCAATCACCTCTCGCACTTCCTCTTCTTCCAGCTTCTCAAGCCTGCACTTCTCGCTGCTGCCTCGCCTGACCTACCCTCCCGCGTTGTGGTTCTTTCGTCTTCCGGCCATAACATCCACGGCATCAATGACTCGGATAACTACGCCTTCGAGCATGGAGACTACGAGGCCTTTGTTGCTTACGGCCAGTCGAAAACAGCAAATATCTACATGGCCAATGAGATCGAGCGACGCTATGGTGTAAAGCACCTGCACGCAACTAGTGTCCACCCTGGTGTCATCTCCACAGGCCTTACCAGGCACATGCCCCCGGATGCCTTTGAAGGTATGGATCACATCTATCCTATGATGAAGAGCGTCGAGCAAGGAGCTGTCACGACAGTGTGGGCGGCTGTTGGTGAAGCCTGGAACCATGACGGCGGTAAGTACCTTGTTGACTGCGATGTGGCTAAGCCCAGTGTTGGTGGGGAGGATAAGATGATCACGCCTACATATGCTCCTCACGCGTATGATGTCGAGAAGGCGACCAGGCTGTGGAAGGACTCGCTCAAGTTGGTGGGATTGGAGGATGATGAGTAGAGAAGTGGACGAACTGAGAGATCTCGGGTCAATGATGCAATTCTGATGGTTTGAGCCAGTTTAGAATGTTCTGACCAGCCCCATGAGACTTCGAAGATGGCAACAATGGAGAGCTAGGAAGATGTCGCTTTCAAAATTGGTTGATAAAAGAAATTGCTAGAATCCTTCTCTATTGTCAAACAATGTAACCTAAAGATGATGTATAATTGTAAGTCAATTCGGCCAAGAGAAGAAGTCATTACTAGATCTTAGCCCCCACTTCTCGAGTAGCCTTTTGTCATCACCAGGCCACTCCCTCAGTATCTCAACGCCCTCATAGCTGGCCAAAATTATAATCCCCAACTCATCAAGAGTTTCCAAAGAAGCCCCCTTGACACTGTCACGAAATCCCGACATGTTCACTCTAGGCGGGTCCTTCTGCCCCATGGCTTCTTGCCTCTCTGTCAGTGACCTCGCGCTCCATATGCTTTCGTGGCCTGTGAAGCCTAACTCGGCCAGCGTCGGACTGGGCTGGTACCAGCCGAATTTGAGAAAAGTGTAGATACTCTCGAGAAGATCTGCAAAGATCGTGCTTCACTGGATACTTTCTGCGCGGACCCAATCTTTCCAGGAATGATCAAACTTTGAGCTATGGGAATATGTCGAAGTCTGTGCTTGCAAGATATCAGTCCAACTCTTTAGTGACTTGGCATCCCGCCGAGCCTGTTCTTGTTGTGGATTGTCACCCGAGAATAGTCGCAAGCACTGATACGTTAGAATGGCATGGATAGATGGTAGGAGGTCAAGACTCATAATCGAGAGAGAGGTCAAAGCGATTGCTGTGTCAGTCGCTTGTATGAGTAGTTCTGCTCGTCGTGCGATCTCCGACGCGACGAGAGATTCATTGATGGAGTTGAGTGTTGTATCCAGAGAGGAAGCGGCGAAAGCGTCCCTCAATATAGTTGAGTTGCTGGCCTGAGAGCAGTGGATGAAGGATGTTTGTCCTGTTTCTGCAAAGCTCTTGACCTGATGGACCAGCAGACTAGCAGCATACTCTGCTCGCTCTTTGAAAGTAGTGCTTGTGTATGTAGGCCTATTCTGAGATGCCTGTGATGGTACAAGGGATGTACCAATGGTAGTTGCAGTGTAGAGCGTCTGTGGACTTGGACATGGGTGGTTCGGGTGCTGAGGATAAGGGTCTTGGGTGAACAATGATATGGTTCTTCCTCGACCGGTGATCTCTTCTATGAGTGGCACCAGGGGAGGGGTGAGGGTAATGGGAGTTGGGAACAATGAAATATCATGGCCAACTTCTGGCGTGATTGAGTGCTGATTGGGCCGCGAGGCTTTGGTAGTGCCGAATTCCTCATTCCAAACAATTACATCAGAACTTTCCGTAATCTCTTGCGCGTCTTCCGGTGTAGCCCTTCTCGTAAGACATCGTCCGCACTTCGGAAACCCGAGATCGCACCGCCTTTTACCCTTGGCACAAGCCGAGCAGGACCTTTGTCTTGACGATACCATGATCTGGGAAACGATTTCAAAAGACTTTGTGAGAATCCTGGCCGATTTTATTCAGTAGTAAAAGAATGTCGTTGCTGATACTCCAGCGGCTGGAAAATAAGTCAGTCAGCGCTGAGCACGACCATTCCGGGCCTGTTTGACTTAGATGCGGAGTTCCGCAGGTTAGACCCAAACCTTGGGTGGATCGGCTCCCGACTCATACAGACATATCGAGGCCAATGACCTGGGCGGGCAATGGATATAAATTAATACCTGGGAAGGTCTCGAAAGTGATTATTCTCTTCCATCTCAAAACATCCTTCATACTTTCAAAGCCAGTCATCAACCTGATATTCATTCACCATGGCCAACAATCTCGAATCCACTCGCGCTCCTTCTGACTTGAGCAAATGGGTTGAAGATCTCTACGTCCGAATCTTTGTTTAGCCAGATAACGAAGTTTCCGCAAATACCATCAAGGAGTCCATTGCACAAGATTTCACAGCGAGGTAACCAACTTCTAAAATAAATATCACCCAAGCGAAACTAATAGCGCATTTTAGAATCAACCATAGTCACTTCACGCGACAATCATTCCACGATATCACCATGAAGTTCCGTGTCGATAACAAGACGACTATTCATGAAACAAAGGAGCTCCAGTCTTGGGATGCACCCGATGGCTCAGGTGCTGGTTGCGTCTCCCAGTTCATTCGCTTTACCGACTTTAATAAGGAGGCTGGCGTTGGTAGCACGTCTTCTACGCTGCTGATCACCAGCGTCAAAGTTGTTGATGGGCGGAAGATGCTGGTTGAACTGACAGAGGTGCTAAAGACGTCTGATTAGACTATTCCGTGGAGAGAAGGGCTGACGTCAACGCTACTGAACCTACACTGGTCTATAGGCGGCGGTAGCCTGGACTAGCAAGCCATTGATCCGACTTTTGTACGAGGTTTTGAATATAGATTGTGCCTTATTCGTCATAGGTATTCCCAATGCTAAGGCCACGAGAAATATACCCAGAACCTTTCAAATTTTTGTTCGCGTTATTGCCATGTCGCGTGCAGCTACTGTCCTTTGCATCGACTAACAAGCCCATCATACACAATGCTCCTGTGGCTCAGTTCTCCTAGTCTACTAATATCCCCGACGCCCAATTCCTCATTCTCTCCGTGGCATCCCCTGCTGCCTCTACTTGATTCTCGATAAGGATAAAGTCATGACACTCACGCTCGCCGACTTCAAGCAGTACAGGAATCGAACGACATTTCTCTTGAGCAGCCTTCCCAAATTCCACGATTGCATCACAGAAAACCTCACGCCTACCAGCAGTGACGTATAGCGCGCTCGTGATCGCTGGGAGATCGCTCAACCATGACAAGTCTCCATCCATGGCGAGGCCTGGGTGAGCTTCATTGATCTTTGGCTTCAGATCCTCGCTGTGGAATGATTGTATTGAAGTGCGTCGGAGTAAGCCTGCAGACAGCATGTCGACGTTGCCATATTCTGCAAATGAGGTTGTGTCCGTTCGATCGCTGAGCCAAGGAGACACCAGGAACATTCCTGCGAGTGGGCCTTGAAGTTTCACTTGAGGAACCGCCGGATTGGGGTGTAGGAGGTGGTAAGCGAGTTGAGCTGCCAAGTTCCCTCCAGCCGAGTCACCTCCGACAATCAGATCACGAGGATTGACGCCGCTTCGAAACAGATGGTTGAGAGCGGCAGACGCTTGGAGGAGCTGCTCAGGATACTTCGCACCTGGGGCCAACGTATACTGCAGCACAGCAACAGCAACTTCTTGTTTCGCACCAGGCCCGCCGTTGACGTATGCCTCCCAGCACCAGGTGAAGTGTCCTGGCAGCGGGGGCGCGACGTATCCGCCGCCGTGTAAGAAGAGAACGAATTTAGATGCTTTCTTGCGATTCCCGATCCACAATATAGATGCGTCAGTGCCATCGAGAGGCTCAATGTCGAGATCTAGTCGACTGTGATGGCCCTGATCTCGCTGCTTCTTGATCCAGGCTGTGTAAACATCTATCGTTGGTGTGGAGAGGAACTGAATCTGGCGCGTGCTGAAATTGCCTAGGAGGATGCGTCCGACCATGCAGCTGAACCAAAGATGTAATGGGATCTTGTATTTGATGGCCAGGGGCATGCCTCGGATGAGAATGCTCATGATTGTTCCAGGTACTTGAAAGTGTGAGTTTAGTAGGCTAGAGACACTGTGATGTGAAATGAAGTCTTACCTAGAAGTATCTTGGCCGCAAGGTGCATTTTCTCTATGAGAGATAATATTGGGACGGTGGTTGACTTCATCGCTGCTTGTTATCATAATCTCCCCTAGACTCGTCTTGTTAATTTCATAGGATCGAGAATATATGCGATATAATTATGGACTTGCAAACTATTGCCTTCATATATCTCATCGGAAAATCATTAGTCACAGAGAGTCAAGTGATACAAACAGACAGCCCGAGGCTCGGGATGGCGGCAATTGTTCACGGCAAGTGATAGATAGAGTTTACGCTAGTTTCAGCTTCGTCATTGATATAGTTAAGATCCCCAATTCCCCATTCTGAAGCCTTGTTCTCAATTACCCCAATAATCCAGGATCCCTCGGTACTCCAACCAAGCTCCTCAACAGACAAACCCCAGCTTTTTATTATACCACTTTTTACAACGAAACTGACTTATGTAATAAGTCTTTGCTATTTCCAGCCTTTGCCAGTTTGAACAAGCTCTCAGCATTGAACAAAGCCAGCTAGTAGCAGGACATGTTTCTTCCGCTGGAACCAGTAGGCAGAGAACTAGACGAGACTTTTGACGTCCACACCAGTTTATTGACACAACAGAGGAGTTAGGAGGTTATTTTTTGCATCCTAATTCATTTGAACCCGAGATTGATAGCTCTGAAGCTAAGCTCGCCTGCATCTGAACGCACCTCAAGACGACATTTTTCCGTAGCGCGCATTTTCTCCGCATCTTTGTGCCTGCTTCCATGAAGGGGGATAGAGCCGCCTTTCATCGACGACAAGGCTCCACCTAGGCACGGGTATACACACTGCCTTTGCCTTGCTGGCTTATACTTCCATATTTCTGTAATCCAGCTGAGACAGAGAACGAAACAAGATCAGGCGCTTGATGAGCGAATCATCAGTCACGAGGTTTTGACACGATTCAGCTTATCGGTTGTATATTAAAGCTACCACTATTTGAACAAGGTCCAACAAGCTATAAGTTTCATATCCGCCAGAATCCCCAATAAAATGCCGCCCAGCCCGTGGCACTCGTCAATCTCCAATGTTACATCAATGGTCAATCACGTGGGTGGATGTCGCATCGTTACCGAGAACATTTACCATCAGCCCTGCCAAGCCACGCGAGAATGCATGTCCATGACTCGTATGGGCTCTAGACCCATTGACAACAATTTACCGGAAGTTTCCACCGCCGTTGCATCGAGAAAGAGGAATGCCGCTCTGTCTCTTGATGCACATGGTGATAGCACCAGCAACCCACTTAACACCCTCATAAGAGCCCTCCTCGTGCGAGTCAGCCATCCAGGTACCAGTCTCCTGCATAGACCCAACACATCCTCTGAAGGCACGTCCATAGCGACGGTTAGTCCAAGGTCGCGTGATGACAACACCAGTCTCACCACTGCGCACGGTACCGCGGACAGTAACGGTGGCTTGAGTAGTCCAGGTCTTGGAGTAGTCGACGCCGAAGCTGGCGCCGAGGCGGCTTTTGACGGCGGTGATATCGAGGCCTCCGCTGACAGAAACGCCGTTGGAGACACTGTAGGAGTTTGCGACGCTGACGGTGATGCCGTCGCTGCCGGCACCGATGACGACGGGGGACATTTGCACGTCCCAGTCGACGAAGCGCTGGGTGCGGTCCGTCACGTACGAGGTGGTGGCGCCGCAGGACTGACGCTCCTCGAGATCGCGGGGAGCGACGGCCTTGGAGCTGGCCTCGAGCCAGTCGTGGTCGATTTCAGGAGTGTTGGGGTCGATACCCTCTGAAACGAGAAGCTTCTCATAGATGCTGACGTGAACAACCTCCACTGAGGGTATGTCAGCTTATGATGGGTTCTGGAAGTGAGAGGGTGACTTACTGCGACCTTGGCCGTAGAGGATGACTTCATCTTCCTTGAGGACGTGGTCGGGGGTCCAGATGGTCGAGTTGAGATCTCGCTCAGTCATGAACGGAACAGCACTGGCGACAGCAGCCAGGCTGAGAAGGATGAACTTGGGGGCAATCATCTTTCGAAGATCCGAGAGAAGTTAAGATAGAGAGAAGATCTTAAGAAGTTGTAGAAGAGGTAATGGTTGATGAATGAGAGATAGACTATTGCCAAGAGCAGCTCAACCCTTTATACCTGAATGTCCGGCTACAAGCTCAAGTTATCAAACAATCTCGTGCTATCAAGGCCATTGATAGCCCATGGTCAATGCAGCGCCGGCAGTTGCTTCTCATCCGATTTCGGAAACTCCCTCGTAATCTCCCAACTTGCCAAAGTTGAAGCTATTTGCGCGGCTATCACGATCGGCCGTTGAGAGGATACTGATGTATCGACGATTGTGGGGTTATCCCGTTCAAGTCTCGGTAAGACCCGAGCTTCTGGTGCATTAGGAAGGTGATTCGCTAGTCGACGGGTCCAACTGACACGGACGATCACGACAGCAAGGTTAATTTGTCGGTACGAGATACGGGGTAAATTATTACTGGTCACGTAACTTACAAAGCTACCGATTCAACGGCTCACTTATGGTGTTTTTGTCCACTGAGTTGTGATTACAGGATAACTGCCGAGAGCCCCGTGGGAGAGCCATAGGACTTGGAGAGACGGTGTATCCTGGCTATCTGTCGTATAGCATGACTCGAGTACGAGATTGGAAGGTCAGGTCTGAAAAAAACGGTATAGCTTCAGATAACAGTCAGGTAATGCTTGCGCCATGTGTTGGCATGAAAGACTTAGATCTTCCGTCTTCGGAGTCGTCCTTGAAGTTTAGCCGTCATTTTCAGCATATAAGCACTCCCGATCCCATTGTTGAAGCCCAAATCACTCAGTGTCACATTCTTCCCTCCCTACATCTTTCAGTGCCTGCACAAATATCTAGTCCCTCTCTCTACCATCAAACTCACCATGCAGTTCCTCAGCATCACCTCTCTCCTCGCTCTCGCGACTCTGTACTATTCCTAGAACCCTCCCCACACATCTCAGTACTAACAAGATCTCAACAGTGCCTCCGCAAAGCTTCACAGCCAAGCTGTCTGCGTCTCCAACCGCCACTACTCCCCCATCGGAGGATCTGCATGGAGCCCCAGCTACAACTGGAAGGTGAACTATGAGATTCTCCCAGACGCTACCAAGTGCGCCTGCGACTACTACAAGAACCGCAACACTGGTAACAAGCAGTGGGATAGGTGCCCTGACTGTCACTATGTGGGATACCCCAGATGCAACGTCTTGAAGAATGGGCGCTAACACGAACTAGGATGGCATTGTCTGTCAGTCCAACGACTGGCATATTGGCGGTGACGAGGTGAGTAACATAGCGTGTTTCACTAGTTCCTGTTTCTGGGCTCATGGGAATGTCTTGCTGACAATGAATCCCAGTTTACCTACTACTGTGAGAACAAGTGCGGAGCCGAGGGAGCAGAGGCGAACTAGTATGGAACAGCCTTGTTGTTGGTTACATCAAAGGGACCCTGAGGGAGAGTGCTGGGTTTGAGTAGAAGTGGTGATTGGTCAATACCAAGAAGAAATTCGTATAGAAATCGGAATGCGGCATTCGTGACAGCTCGGCAGTTGCCGTTTACCAAGCATGAGATGGAAGGGTCCCGCAGTTTGAACAGATGAGGCATGACTCGCGCCGATCATCAACGTGTTGGGGCTCTGGATCTTTAAAAACAATACGTATAGAATGTAGTATTTCCACAAATAGACTTTGAACAATGGTGGTTTAAACTTTGCAGGGATTCATGCGTGCTTTAAGTGATTGGTGTATCGTGGTACCACGGTGAACAGACTTCCAGATTCGAACTTTCGTGCATTTCTCGCAAACCTTGTTACGTATTTAAATGTCAACAAGCTTATCAGAGTCATGCATCTTTGACGTGACAATCTGAGCCCCTGGTCCCTGTCCGCAATGGTACCTTGCCATGGCTACTGCAAGGGACCTAACGTTGACAGCCCACGTGCTATCGAAGCCGCCAACCGAACCTTGGCATTAATCCCGTATTTGTTGACCGACAAGACGTTTATGGCCAAAGCTCAGTGGATCAATGGCTAATTAATAGGGTTATTTTTCCAGCACTCAGCTAATCGCTTTTCTCCAACATTTGCCGAGCTGCGGGAATGGCCCGAGGACCTTGCGATATCTCCACTGCCGAAATGAGTATGTGTCGATCACCATGGCCCAGATTGGTACCCTTCTGGTCGCAATCGGCTACCTGGCCCACGAGATAAAGTCCTGGATTGAGCGGTTGGGGATGGTTGCTTTAAACTGCGCCAGTTGAGAAAGCGACTACAGAATTGTCTCAGCAACGATTTGTTTGGAGTCAGGCTGTGAAACAGACGTGAAATTAAGCTTGTCAGCGAAAAGTCATGTGACAATTTTTGCCGTCTCATTTAACTTTCGTCATGAAACCTTCATGAAACCTTGGAATGTCTGGGGAAGCAGGGAGGGAAATATCAACAATCTCGCCTCCTACGGGAATATTGTAGTTATAACATTCTCTGAGACCATATTCGTGGTGCGACATCTCAGAAAGGAGCTAATAACAGATCGCAAATAGATCCAAGTTCGGTCAACGAGCAGCACAAGTCATTGGAACATGAAAGGCGCGTAAAGCTCAGCATCAATCATGGTTGACACGGCAGAGACAAGATCGGAGCCTCGCTGGCATGTCCCAAAATTTTAATATTAGTCAACATACTCTGAGTCTGACACTATAAGCGCTATGAACACTGTATGCGCGGATATCAGCTAAACTTACTATTGACATATGAAGGCCAGAGTTCTTGCGTCTTTGACTTGATGATGTTGGACAAGCTCCATAGCCTGTTTTGTCAACTTATTGAGAGTTGATGACCTGTTCTTTTGCGTTGTTTACGCTGCGAATGGTTATTTAATCGAGGATCTTACCCTAGATAACAAACTGATCGGGAAAGTAGAGCGAAGGAAAAGTCAAAATCTCCAGTAAAAGCGGAAGAGAGCGGTATTTGGCGGAAGTTTAATCAAATGGGCGAGGTTATAAGAAACTATGATTTTTTGATCTCACAGCCGACACAAAGATAGAGTTCAGTGGATAGCGCTATCTTGAAGTGTAAACGTATAAATTCTTTGGCATCGAAGTTTTGTTCAACAATACCAGCAGGACACTGCACAACTCATCATCTCGAGCATGGGAGTTATATGCTTTTTGCGCGAATTAATAAAGACTTGAGAATGAATTTATTTCGCTGATTGAAACTGTATGTTATGCCCGGAGCTGAGTGTATAAAATGCCTTACTTAGGAGAGCGTTTTCTTCTTCCTCACATACTACTCCGAAGAAAATTCTTCAACAACTTGTCGTTTCAAGATGTCCTCCCAGCGAAGCTCAACCAAGGAGACAATTG
>JABFFB010000576.1:0-34335 GCA_013623555.1 Fusarium nisikadoi | reverse complement strand
GGTCACCTCTCTCTAATGGCCCTGTAAACTTTACAGCTGACATCGTGATTCCAGGGGACCACTTGTTCCATTTCAGCGCCTTCTGGCTCTGCAGCTGGAGGCGCTACTGCTGCAAACGCTAGCAATAGTTCAGCCAGTCCAAGCACAAGCCAGAGTCCAAGTCCAAGTCCAAGTCAACGCCCGAGCACCAGTACAGGCACCAGCACCAGCACCAGGGCCAGCACCCACCAGGACCAGGACCAGCGCGGACACTACTTTCGATCCCACCTTCATCAACACGCCAGCTCGGCTTCGGCGCCGTCTCATTCTCATTCCCACTCCCATTCTCACGCTTCAGTTGTCGCCGCTTACAATTCGGCGCTCAAGAGACCGCTCGTCACTGTTCATCCTCTCTCCGACTCCAATTCCGTCTCCTCCGTCTCCTCCTCCTACTCGACTACAACATCATCTACACCAACATCATCATACGGCTCACCCACTACCACCGCAACAACAACCCCGGTCTCGTCTCCTGTCTCGTCTGTCGCATCTCCAACTCCAAGATCGACATCAACATTCGCTACTTCCGTATCTGTACCTACCAAACCGACAAAGAGATCCGTCCACTTCCGCTCCGGCACGACAATCATCTCTAGCCGTAACAATAACAGCAGCGCGCCCTGTATCCCCGTCCTCTCTGTCGTGCCTCCGCCTGGCCAAGACGGCGGCGACGGAGAGGCAAGACGGCCCGCCATGCAGCGAGTTTCTTCCTTTCTCCCCTCGTGGGACAAGAGGTCGTCGGGAGGTTCTAGAGCTGGCCTCTTTGGCTGGTCCTCCAACCGTTCCAGCACCTCGATATCCGTAGCAAACTCAAATGCACTGTCCAGGTTGAATACTGCGGCCGCTAATGCCAGTGGCCGAGTGCAACGGGAGGCTTTCTGGCCTGCCACTCTGGATCTCGAATGCGAAAAGGCTGCCCGCATCCTCAAGTCATTCTGCAGTATGCTTGTCTCACCTTCCTGTCAGCCTCATTTTTTGCTAACATGATTACACAGCGGATGGATATCTCGTGCCATTGGAGGAGGAAGAAGACGCACAATCGACAACAAGCGAACCACGCTCCCCAAAACGAGTCACCAAGAAGATCCCCAAGCGCATCATTCAGAACGCTGCCGGAATCGCCATCTTTACATGTATGCGCAGCGGTCTGTACATGACAGGCTCCGGCGGCTCCGGTATTCTCATAGCACGAAAGTCAGACGGTACCTGGTCACCCCCATCAGGAATCATGTTACATACGCCCACCCTCAGCTTTATTATCGGCGTCGATGTTTACGATTGCGTTCTCGTCATTAACAACCTTGCTGCCCTCGAATCAATCACAAAGCCCCGTGTCACCCTAGGCGAAGACGTCGGACTAACTAGTGGCCCCCTGGTTTCGCTTGACTCAGATGAGTTGCACATAAAATGGAAGGACCTAGGAAATACCGTTTTGACATACCTCAAAGCGCGGGGCCAAAATCAGGTCGTCAACTTGAACGGATGTATCCTGGCCGAGCGAGGGAACGAGAATGAGCGATTCTATGCCAACCAAGTAACACAGATGGAAATTCTGGCTGGTAACGTCTCTCGCCAAGTAGAGGAGGTTGGGCCGCTCTCAGAGGTTATCAAGATGGCAGAAGGTAGGACAGACTACGATGCCTCTGTGATTAGCAAAATCGCTGTGGAATGTGCGCCAGGAGACGCCATGATCGCGACACCCAAATCTTCAACACCGGCCTCGCCTCGAACTGCCTTTGGCATCCCCAATATCGATGATCCCGATCCTTTTGGCGTGTTGGCCCTCGAGATGGCTGGTTTGGAAATCCGAGAGGCAGGATCAAGACTGCGACCAACCAGCAGTCAATTTGACTTCAACCCTGCGCCTACAAGTCCAGCATTCTCAAAGTTCAACAGGCAAAGTATAGATACCTTTGTCTCGAGGAGTAACCGAAACAGTTGCATGTCCTCAAGAACGGTGAAAAGTCAAATGACGGATGCTGGAACACAGACGGACGTGGGCACGACACCCGAGACAACGCCCAGCCCAGGTCAAAGCGAAGACGGTTTTGACAGGTCTACCCGGACGCAAATTCCCGAGGTCACGGAAGAAGAGGAGGAGGTTGATTACACAAAGGTCGATCTGACCCCTATAAGACATTTGAGCGGAGCCCATACTCCTCTCAGTGCGGCCAGTCACAGTAGCACAACAGCTGTGGAACAAGGCACCCTCAAAGTCGAGCCCCGGGATGACACTGACAAGGCCTCGAGCAACTATGACAGCGAAAAGGACGACAAGAGCAGCCGGAAGACGGACAATGAGGCTGACTCTGAAAGCGAGGAAGATGAGGAGGAGGAGGAACCGGTGGTGTTCGAGGTGGCTGCTGTCCAGCCGGCCAGAACCCAGGCTGTTGCATCCCGCATGATCCACGCTAAGGGTAACATGGTTACCATTGGCAAGAGGATTCCTCCCCCACTGCCCATGAGGAGCCCTGCCAGGACCTCGCGATCCAGTAAGAGTGAGATCGGCGATGTTTCAAACCTCCGAAGCCCTCTGCGAAAGGAGGCTTTCAGCGAGGAAGATCTTGCATCTGAGGATGAGCAGACCAAGTCTGACTCTTCACCTTATCTCAAGCCCCAGGAGTTCAAGGTTGAGAAGGTCAGAATTGAGGCCAAGAACGTTGAAGAGCCCAAGCCTGAGGAACCTAAGGCTGATGAGCCAAAGGTAGAAGAACCCAAGGCAGAGAAGACCAAGGTTGATGAGGTCAAGGCCGATGAGTCTAAGGTCGAAGCACCCAAGACTGTCGAGAACAAGGCCCAACATGACACATCTTCCGAATCCGAGGTCGAGTTCTTCCCAGCCGAAGAGGCGAAGGTCGAGGAGCCTCAAGCAAAGCAGCCTAATTCTGAGCCCGCCAAGATTGAGGAGCCAGAGGAGGAGGCTGCAACTGAATCCAAGGTTGAGACCAAGGATGCCCAGACATCACCTACACTTCCCCAGACTGAGCGGCCCGAAAGCCCCGTGACACCCGAGAAGAAGCACACATCATCTATCTACACTGGAGTTACTGATGACCGATGGAGTGTCGATGGTTCAACACTTACAACGCCCACATCTGACCGACCTTTCTCAGTCATTGATGACGTGACTGAAGATGTTACCCCACGGAAGCCATCAAAAGAGGCCGAACCGATTAAGGAGGCCGAGCCAACTGAACTGAACGAAAAACATGAAGACTTGAAGAAGATTACATCGAATGAGACAAATCCCAACACGATCACGGTTGTATAATTGAGGACGACGATGGTTTTACATCAGTAGATGGGACACGGCGCACGACTGCACTTTTCATGGGTAATCACTGGGGGCGGCTTTTTTGAGAGAAGTTTCTTTTTTGCGCATTCTTGTCAATACTTTGGTGAAAATGTACGTTATGACGGGTTCTTTGTGTATTCAGGGGTCGATTTGTGACCCCTGACGGCGTTTGTTGGGTTGGTCATAACTACTTTGTCAGTTCTCTCGAGCAGCGCATAGCTTATACCAGCTCGAGAAGCAAACTGATGAGAAGAGGAATCGGTATTGGTCGATGTACTGGATGTGTCATGGGATGGGAAGACCGAGACGAGACGAGATGAGTAAGACTTGAACATATGGATAAAAGGGAAAGGATCCTTGAGGAAAGCAAGCGATCCGTGTACTCGGAGTTAGTTATGGTTTCTTGGAGGCCTGACCTGGTATAGTCTAGAGGTCAGACTATGATAAAGTATTGTTCCTAATGCCATTGAATAGATACAGTATGAACTGGCTTTATTGTTCCCTATGCTTGATTGTGATGTATTTGTTTGGGTGAATATACTTTACTGTCTGAGGTGTGAATAGTCTGTATTCTTTGCCTGGCACTGCACTGCACTGCACTGGCAGAGTTGGTAGTGGCAGCAACAATAGCTCAATTGTTTATTCACACTACGATCAAGTATTTGAATAGTACGCCATGGATAAAAGTTTACATCTCATCAATTTGGAGACTCATTTTGGCTTCTTGATACTATCTAGAACCCGTTCTGAACAAGTTTTGAGGCTGTCATGATGTCCTATAGAACTCCAACCAAGCAAAGAGACAAGGGTAGTCACGTGCACCACAGCGCTCAAGATGCTGCGACACCAGCCACACTCACGCCTGTCGCGTCCTCATCCCGGTACCAGCTCCGGGCGCGCAAACCTCGAGAAGCCTCGCCAACACCAACACCAACGCGACGAAACAACGGCTCAGTAACGTCATCGCCACACAGATACCAGTGCAACAGCCTCGATCTCGGTGCAAGTGCAAGTGTGAGGAAGCGAAATCGCACAATGTCAAGCACGGCGGGCAAATGGCGCGAGGAGCAGGTCCTCATCATCTGCCCTGGCAGCAGAACCACTATGGCTCAGCTGGGCTGCAGTGAATTGACTCCTCCTGCTCGGCGCATGCCTACCAGGATGTTCAAGGAGGGCGATCAGTGGGCGCCTTATCACAAGACGAAGCGCACGACTATTGTGAATGGCGTTGAGGAAGAGGAATGGTTGGAGGATGTTGACGAGGACGAGGGGGCCGTGTATCCCATTGAAGGTGTGTATATACAACAATTGAAAGGTGTGCTGAAGCCAAGAAACTCAATGCTAATTGCGCATCTCTGTAGCCGGCCACATCGTCAACATGAGCGCACTCCTCGCTTTCCTCGATCATGTCCACGGCTTGCTCACAACTACATACCACAACACTCCCATCATGCTCATGGCTTCACCACAATGGACCCGACCCGACTGCGAGACAATTGCCCGATACGTCTTTGAGAATACGAGAACACCTGCGCTATGCATAATCCACAGCGGAATCGCTACGCAGTATGGCCTGAAGTGGCCCAACATGACTGTGGTGGACATTGGCTACCAAAAGGTCGACGTTACAGCAATTCACGATGGACGAGTAGTAAACCATATGGATGTCAGCGCATCTGACGCCGATGGTGAAATCAGTGGAGGCGAAGTTTTCACAAAGAGCTTGCTCAAGCTGCTAGAAAACAAGGGTTTCAACCATGACATGGCAGAGCAGCTCAAGAAGAGCAACATTTGCGAAGTCCTCCCCTATATCGCCACCGAGGAGAAATTGATGCAACTTCCCACGGAGAACACTGCAGGCGCAACAGGTGGCCAACCAGCCTCTTCTATTGCAGAGGCTCCCACAAAAGCCCCTGAAGCGCCGAAGCCCACAGATGATGGAGATGCTGAGGAGGGTAACGGCAACCCAGAGGATGATGGGGTTCTAGATGTCGCGGCCATCGTTACTAGCGGGCAGACAAAGGAGTTCCTCGCCAAGAAGGAGAAGGAGAAGGAGAAAGAAAAGGGCAAGGGAGGTCGAAAGAAGGGCGAAAAGGACGCCGAGGGTGCCGCCAAGGCTGCGCGTCTACCCAACTCTAAGAGGACTCACAATACCTTCTTCTACGAGGAAATCATTCAGGAAGAGGTTCCCCCACCGTCCAAGGAGAAGGAGACCGTAGAGACCGCTGCGGCCACTACCAATGGCAACGGCAGAACAGAAGTTCCCAAGCCTGAGGGCGAGACCAACGGAGCTCAACCTCAAGGCGACAACACCGCTGCGTCTGCGCCTGCGCCTGCGACAGGGACAGAGACAACTGCGACAGAAGCGCCCAAGCCGGAACAAACTCAAGAGCCAGCGCAGTCAATAGAACCCAAGCCTGAGGCTGAGCCAAAGCCTGATGCTCAACCCACCACCGAGACCCCTGAGAAGCGACCCAAGCGCATTCGTCGAGATGTCGAGGTCGGTCTTGAGCGCTTCACTTTCGCTCAACGTCGTGAGATCGATCGCATTGTCAACACCATCTACCGCACTGTCCAGGGCATCGATGACATGTACATGCGACCTCCATGCTGGGACAACCTTGTCTTCGTCGGCAACGGTGCTCGTCTGCGCGGTCTTCGCGAGAACATTCTCCAGACCCTCAACGCCCGCCATCTCGTCTCCCCATCCACCGCCACAATGTTCACCTCAGAGCTGCCCTCTAACATGGCCACGCCCACTGGAACCGGCGCCCAAACACCCACCGGCTCCTTCACAGGCGCGCCTCACCAGCTTTCCTCAAGTGGCGTGAATCCTCTCCTCCAGGCCGCTACCACGGCTGCAGCTGCTGGCACCGCTAACAACATGGTCGGCACGCCGCAGCCAGCTTCTGAGGCCGGAGGACCCACGACTCATCACTTCCACAGCCAGACTCCCACGAGCATCAAGACGGCTACTCTGCCGAACTACTTGAGCGAGTGGACAAAGAATGGCTTCGAGGAGTCTATGTTCCTCGGTGCTCAGGTCGCTGCTCGTATTGCGTTTTGCCTACACTCCAACATGGATGCCCAGACCATTGAGGCCCAAAGGCTTATGAGCTTGAGCAGAGTTGACTATAAGTAAGTTCCCTACCATCCACAACCCCTCGAAGAATTTTACTAACCGTGTCGAAGCGAACTTGGTCCCAAGGGTATTCGCACACATTCTATGCTGGGCTAAAGATCTCACAAAGAGCTGATAATTTTATGTCATTATACGGGTTTCTCGTTCACATGGTCTCTCAGCAGACTTTCAGATCGTGGACTTGAAAGAGGAGTTTTCAAAGGGGCCAGCGAAATGGTAAAAGGAAGACGCAAAATGAGTCAAGACTTGAAGATGGGCGGAGGGGAGCGGGTATAGCAGAGCAGAGCAGAGCAGAAATGAGATAATACCATAGATTCGAACATGCCTTGTATGATTATACACAATCAGTTACTCAATCAGAAGCTATCCATGAATCGAACTTGCTACGGTTGAGTACACCAGCGCACGAGTCTTCAACTCTGGTTAGATATCACATTAATATTTGCTGTTTGCAACGGTTCCAACTAAAGCATTATCACGACCCCCATAAAATCGTCAGCATTCCTCGTCAACTGTTCCTCTCTTTCCTATCACCACAAGTCATAATCACTGCATAATTTCACAGTACTTGCTTTGACTCCAAAAATGCAAGACGATCCAAGATCAATAAAGAATATCCAGGACATGCGCCACTAACCAGCAGCGTTTCGAAGGGCTGCTTCCTCGGCAGCTTTGTGCCAGTCGGTTCGGAGTAGGTAGATATACTCAATCGATGCGACGCTTTCACACAGTTAGAGACATTGCTTCCAGTACGAGGGTAACTCAACTTACGACATAGTTCCAACTGTGACACCGAGCCATAGGCCGCTCAGCTTCCAATCAAGGCCAAAGGCCAGGGCGAGCGAGCACGGAAGAGAGAGGGCGTAGTATGCGATAATGTTGGCAGGGCCGCCGATTGACTGCTTTCCAATACCTCGGAGCAGTCCATGAGCACCTGCTGCAAGACCATCAAAGACTTGCATAACCGACACGATCGGCATGACTGTTGCAACAAGATCAATAACATCGTCGTCCTTGGTGAACAACAGCGGTAGCTGATAGCGCAGGGTTGTGTACAGAGTCAGGTTGAACATTCCAATGATACAAGCAGCAACAAAAGCCTGGACCTCATTAGTCGGACAATATCAATATTGGTTTAACCATAAACTTACCACGACACCAGTCATCTTGGCAGGTTCAACAAGGCCAGCACCAATCAAGTTGGCAATACGAGTTGAGGCAGCAATCGACATAGGGAATGGAATCTCGTATGAAAGTGTAGTGATGGTTGTCACCACACTCTGAGCAGCAAGATACTCGGGACCAAATCGACTGGAGAGGAGCGTGAGGATCTCGAATGCCAGCCACTCTGCCTCGACCATGATCATACCGGGCAGAGCAAGTCGAATCATGATCCACCAGTTGCTCAGAGCCCGTCGGCTAAAGCCACCCCAGCATTGTCGTCCATCTACGAAGCGGACATACAAGAAGAGGAATATGGGGAGAAGGTTGTTACTGATGGCCACAGCTGTAGGAGCTCCAATGAAACCCCATTGCAACTTCCACACCAAGAGCCAGCTGAGGAAGACGTTGAAGGGTGCAACGATCAGGAGAACATAAGTCGTGGCGCGGAAGAGACCTTGAGCTTGAGTAAACCGCTTACCACCCTCGAACAGGATGAATCCGGGAATACTGAAAATCATGACCCTGAGATACATACCAGCAAGCTTTGCCGATTCGGGCTCTGGAACAATGGCTCTAATGATACCTTCGGAAAACCACCACAAGACAGCAACAGGGCCCCCAAGGACGAACAAGAAACACGTCATTCGCTGGAACTGAAGCCCAACGAGGTGCTTATGACCAGATCCATATGCTTGTGCACATAGAGTGTCAAGAGATGTAGCAAGGCCTTGAAAAGGCGCCAGACAAGTAATAGCGGCGGTCATATTGGCCACTGGTCAAGTTAGTCTCAGTTTGCATTTATTTCGTGAGTATCCAGCTTCGGACTTACATGAAACAGCACCAAGTTCGAGCTTGCCAATTCGCCCAACAGCAAAGATACTGGTGACATTAATGGAGTATTGCAACAAGAAGGTGACGATGAGTGGTGCGGAATAGGTCATGATGGTCTTGGCCTCTCGCTGCCAAGTGGTCTTGATTCGATGCTCAGCAACAGCGTGCTCCCACGTATCGTTGAGATGCTCGGGCAAGACACCATCATCACGGGAACCCAAGAGAGGATCTGTTTCGCTGGGAGGCTGCACAGTTACAGCAGGCGTCTCCTCTTCATCCCGCACAATCTTTGTACTAAAAAGACGACGATAGATGCGAGTAAAAAGCCCGTGCTCCTGTTGATATCCGTGTTTGGGGGGAAGAACATGGTTGTCTCGCAGTAAGCTACGCTCAGCATTACGAGACTGTTTCCTCTCCAGAGCTGTCAGGCCTGGCTCATCATACGTCTGAGGGTTCATAATTGGTCGTGAACCTCCAAAAGCAACACCACTGGGTCGGCGATACATGATGGGGTCGCCCTGGAGGTCCGACACAGAGACATCGTCGTCAATCGCATTGTCTTCGAACTCGTCATCCGAGCATGCCGCAAGATCTGCAGCCAGAGCAGCCTCAGCTAGAGGGGAGCCCACACGCCATGAAGACGACAGCGCAGGATGTGCGCCAGCACCACGAGGAGTGCCAAAGGGCGAGACTCCAGCTCCCCGTCCTATTGGATCCATGTCAACTCACAGTCGCCTTAGCTGGAATCTTTTCTTCAGGCAGATGAAAATTCAGACGACAATTCTGCAAGGATCACACGAAAGAGACTTCTTCAGAGTGCAACAAGGGACGCCACTGAGTCAAATGGTGGAGTAGGGAAAAGTTGAGTGGTACAAGGTAGTCAAAGTGAGTTCAATTGTGCTGTCAACCCAATGCATTGAAATCAATGCGCAGATCGCAATCGTGAAGAGAGAGAGAGGAAAACTGAAAGGAACAAGACTAGATAAGAATATGAGGAGGCTGTATAGATATGTCGTTGTAGTCAAATCACTAGGCCCGATTGAAAAGAGGCAATAAAGCCGATTTTGCTGTTAGTCTGACTCTGCCATTCGAGCTAGCGTTAACTCAGACCCGCCTTGCCACAGCAAAAGGGCGCCATTGAATTGCCGTAGAGGCGGCTGACCCTGACTTGGTGGAGTCTTACCACTTCTGGTCAAAGACACGCATCTTTCGATTCGCAATGTCGTGATAGGCGCATTGTATCTCAGCCTCTCTTTGACATGATGCGGGGGTGGATCGTCAAGAAGGGTTGTGGTTCGTGATGCTTAGATCTGGGATCATGGTTAACGGCGTATCCCGAGCTTGCATGGGTGAGGCTTTGAGCTATAGTTCGTCCCGTTGCAGTTATCTCGTCTAAGTCGATTGGCCCATATCCTCAGCCAAGCCTATCGGCAGCGTTATCAAGACTCCAATATCATAAACTCCATCATTAAACCCAACTCTGACCCGCCCAGTCAGGCTCTGTATGAGACATAGACGCAACCCATGGTATCTCCTCAGTTGCGTAACGTTGTAGTGGAGTGTTGTACGGCATTCGCAACCCAACTATCGATTTGCATCCATCCTTTTCGCCTGTACTTTGTGTATTCTCCGGCATGTCGGTCTTGAAGGTGCCTACCATGATTGAGTTTTGTTCTATCAATTCTGGCCATACTAAGACACCAATCTCCCACGATGCAATGCGCATTTCGCCTGTTGGTCTGGCTGCTTCGCCCCAGGCTTGTTTTGAAATATTAGCTGACGTCAAAAGACCCCAGTCTATAGACGATTTGTTTGACCGAATGTACGTCTTGATATGCGGTGCTGCCCTTTTGCGGCCACTATCTCGCAAAGGGGTGTCTTGGGGAAGTTCTGTGAACCATTAGGCAAAAAGTCCAAGGACTGCGTATAGGTTAGACTCACTGGCACCACGGGGTGAGTCATTAGCCCAATGATGGAAAATTGGGCGAAGGTACTCTAATTGTTTTGCTTGCTGTGATGACTGGATCTTGGTATGTATGGAACCCCCTGACGCATATCCGCCTAAGTATCGCCGGATCTCATCAGCTGTAGGAAAAACAACCTTGAACCTGGGCCTGCCAAGGCCTGGGTTCTTAGAACGTGTCAATGGCTCAAATAGAGTCTTTTGTAGCCAATCATCCTTTGAACCCAGCGTAGCAATAGAAGAAACTTGCACAACAATATCTGAGTCACCGTGATCTTGGCATGGTACATGTTGCAGACACCTCTTCAGAGCGGCCCAGCCCCAGGAAGTTTCCGACATGTCCTGGGCGTCGTGTTTGCCCGGCACACTCGCAACTAGCGCAGCTTTGATACTTGAGAAGTCATAACTTACAAGCTCATCGATTAGCGGTTTGCAGACGATCTTACGCCTGTCATAGGCCCTTAGGTAGTTGAGAAGATCGATTTTGAAGCGTTGGCCGCTTCCAACCGAATGATCTTCTGGTGAAGCTTGAATGCTTGGGGCATCTGACAGTTTGGGGAGCAAGGGTGATTTCCAGACGCCGTTAGTCATGTTGGTCCAGTCCTTTGGAATCATGTTGGCAGTGTGGATGATGACTTGAGCAGTGTCATCATGCCTGAGCAGAATCATCATTTTCGAGTGATGTGTTCCGAACATTTCTGGCATAGGAGCAATATGGATTTTGACGTTTTCAAATTCCGAAACTGCGTTCTATAAAAAGTTAGGACGTGAAGGCCTGCCACTCTAGCTTTTGAACAGAATCTTCAATTTCATGGCCTGACCACATCCCACTTACCTCCAACGCTATCCTATTCACATCTTCACGCTTCCAGAAGCCATGCACTAGGTGCACCTTGACGAGGTGGCGCGTGTCGGGGTCGAAAGAGTTCATGAGAAACGGGATATCGTGTAGGAAATTGAACTCCCAACACTCTGAAATTAGAGGATCGCTGAGGAGGTCCTTAAGAGTCACAGCATCTTGGTTGTCACCCTCTGGGAGATCACGGATCCAGGTCAATTGCCACGGGGACTTCACGACAGTTGACTTCCTGTCCCTCTTTTTAGGGGGACTTATAGAACGCTGCAGTGACTCCGGTGTCTGGGCGTCAGGCTCCTCCATTCGCTGGCGCTTGACCGGGCGATTCATTGTGGTAGTTTGGTGGTAGGGTCTTGCTGATAGAATCTGTCGACGCCGGCTGACCGGAGGAAGACACTGGCATATGTGCGTGAGATTGATTTGCGGGTTGGTTTTCGATATAATGCGCCAAAAAGGGCTAGTTAAGAAGCTCGAGATCAGTCGAGAAGGTGTTTGTGAAGCAATTGTCATGTATGTACGAGGTCGGGAAATAAATTGATCTGTGTATCTCGGAGAAATCCCTTGAAAGTGAAACAGATGTCAATGTGCTTCTCAAGGTTTTTGAATAGGGACTGAAGATTGAGTTGTGAAGAGAAGAAGCTGAATTTCAATTTGATTGTCCTGATGTGGGTAGTTGGTGTCTGCCTGTCTACTAAGGTACGGATAGGTAGGTAGTAGGTTGCTTCCTTCCTTGTCGTTGATCAGAGTGAGCGGGATATCCTATGCTCCAGGCAGTCAGCACCAATGTCTCACTGTAAAGTTTGGAGAGATAGGGAATGGGGTGCCTCTGCATTTTCGATTGAGAACTGTGTACCTAGCTCTGGTATGCCCTGGCAAATGCTGCCCTTAGATAGTGAATTGATATGGCAATTGCATAGTAGGTAATAGACATGTTCTCCATCATCTCTAAACTCACCTGTAACAAAAAACACTCCAAACCAAACAAGGGCAAGTGTCTCAATTTAGAGTGGAGTGGCTGAGCAAGGGCCGCCTCTCTCCCTCTAACTCAGGTATCCCTGTGGCGTGGCGTCGAATTCCCATACGGAACGTGTTCTCGAATCGAATGCGCCTCCTGAATAGCAACTCTTTTGTCCTTTATTATCCTCTTCCTATCTTGTCTATTCTTATTTTTTGCCCCTCATCAGCATCGCCCCCTTTCGCGCCTGGTGAGCGTGATTGTGCGATTGATTTTCTGGTCTTTTCCTTACTGTTCTTTTCCGTATCGCACACCTTCAGCTCCTCAGCCTCACCCCATATGATCGCCAGTCGCTAATTGCTCGCTCTACTGCCTAATCTGGCTCGACCTTGCTTCTCTGATACGGCTACGGCCCCGATATATACTTCGATCGTTTGTGACGTGCGATCTCTACAGCATAAGCCCAAATTACTCTCCGCATAATACCTTGGCGCGCCTAGCCCAACATGCGCTTCTCGCCGCTTGCGATCCTCGCTGGGCTGTCAGCTGTAGCTCTGGCTGAAGAGGAGAGGAACCCGGTGACCGACCCTACGACTTTCAACGGGAAGTCAGTACCTCCATTCAAGGAGCTGACGCCATCAAACTGGGAGGAGGAAACAAAGAAGAACAAGTTTTGGATGGTCAAGCATTACAGGTATGTTGAGCTGGGTAAGAGTTTAGTTCGTATGCTTATGAGTTGTCAGTCCCTACTGTAAGCACTGCACGAGATTCGCTCCAACTTTCCAGACACTCTACGAATTTTACTACACCTCAAAGCCGCCGACCGAAAACCCGGATGACACTTTCACAAAGTACTACGATTTCGCATTCGGCACGGTGAATTGTGTTGCTTACTATGATTTCTGTATGGACCACAACATTCTGTCATACCCGACGACGATTTTATACGAAGATGGAAAGGTGTTCGACACGCTGCGAGGAATTAAGAATATGACGGCGTTGACCACCTCGGTTGAGAATGCGCTATCCAAAACCCACCCAGGACGTCCTGCACTCGTGGAACTGCCCCAACCTGGCGATACAATGTACCCTGTGGCACTCAAGGCTAAGGAGCCAGCCGCCGAGAAGAAGGTTGAAGGAGCTCAGGGAGATGCTAAGGCTCCAGCAGAAAAGCCCGTTGTTAATGCCGAGAAGCCCCTCGACGCCGTTGCTGAAAAGCCGGCTCAGGAGCCGGCTGGTAAAAATGCGGGCAAGTCTCTTGACGACATCACCGAATCACCCAAGGATGCAGAGAAATCCGACAAGACCGAATCAACGGAGAAGAAGCCCGAGGAATCTGCTGCTGCTAAGGACGAAAACAAGAACACGTTTGGTGCTGATTGGAAGGTTCCCAGCACAGGCCAGATGCTGAAGAAGACCAAGCCCAAGGATTCCCCCCCCAAGTACAATTTGGAGGGTACGAGCATTCCTTTAACACCCGAAAACTTCGACAAGTTGGTCACAAGCTCGAAGGATCCCTGGTTCATCAAGTTCTATGCGCCTTGGTGCTCTCATTGCAAGGCTATGGCCCCTACATGGCAGCAGTTAGCCAAGAACATGCAAGGAAAGCTCAACATTGGTGAGGTCAACTGTGAGGCGGACCACAAGCTTTGCACACAGATGGGCGTCAAGGCATTCCCTACCATCTACTTCGTCACAGGAACCGAAAAGGCTGAATACAAGGGTCTTCGTGGAGTTGGTGATTTTGTTGCATACGCTGAGGGTGCTCTTGAGGTTGCTGGTGGCGTTATTGATGTTAATGCCGAGAGTTTTAACGAGCTCGAGAAGACTGAGGAGGTTCTCTTTGTCTACTTTTATGATCATGCCACTACTACCGAGGACTTCAAGGCACTGGACGCCCTACCTCTCAACCTCATTGGGCGCGGCAAGATTGTCAAGACCAGCGACCCTGAGCTTTGCTCCCGATTCAAGATCACAACTTGGCCCAGACTTCTGGTCTCTCGCGAGGGCCGTGCTACTTACTACACCCCTATCACTCCTGATGAGATGAGAGACGTCGATTCTTTGGTCTCCTGGATGAAGTCTACTTGGCTCCCGCTTGTTCCTGAGATGACTGCCATTAACGCCAAGCAGATCATGAGCCACAAGCTGGTTGTGCTTGCAGTTCTGAACCGCAATGACGAGGACCGTCTACAAAACTCCATCTCAGAGCTCAAGAACGCCGCCAACGAGTGGGTTGATCGCCAGGTGCAGGAATTCCAGCTTGAGCGTAAGAAGCTCCGAGATGCTAAGCAGATGAGAATCGAGGAGGCCCAGAGCCGTGACGATCAGCGTGCCCTTCGTAATGCCAAGGCCATCAAGATTGATATGGACTCGACCCGCCGTAAGGAGGTTGGCTTCGCTTGGGTTGATGGTATCTTCTGGCAGAGATGGATTGCCACAACCTACAACATTGACGTGCGAGATGGCGAGCGTGTCATCATCAACGAGGAAGACGTAAGATCTCTATGTGTTCATCCCAATTGACTATACTAACAGATTCACAGCGCCATCAATTCTGGGATACCACCCCTACTGGCAACCAGATCATGGTCAGCCATACCTCTATCATGGACACTCTTGACAAGGTTGTCTATGGCCCCAACCCAATCTCTCCCAAGTACACTATCGGTACTTTCGCCAAGTTCTTCTTCGACATCAAGATGAACTTTGTCGACCACCCATTCCTGTCAATGGGATTTGTCATTGCCGTTGGCTTTGGTCTCTACTCTTGGATCCGCAACCGCACCAGGCGGTCTCGCGGCACTTTCTTCCGCATGGACGACTCCCTTGGGCTCAAGGATGGTCTTCTGGGACAGAACGGCAACGACAAGTCTGACTAGACTTGCAGGCTGTGAAACCAGCGCTGTTGAGCGGAAAGGGGAGAAGAGAAAATTGCACTGATACTGGCAAGGGGAGGCAAGAAAACTTATGACCTCGTGTCTAAATGACCAAAAGAATTAGGTAAACTTAGTATATCTTATCATAACTTTAGACTATGTTATTTTGGCACCCTAACTCAACGTCAGAAGTTTTCTTGCTCTCCGAGGGCTTGGCAATGCAAACCGAAAGGGGTTATTGGGATGGGTTCACAACAGGATTTGCTATAGTCATGTGTTGACAAGTTGCGGAGTTTTGGGTTTGATATCTATTTATTTAGATTGCGTGTCACTGTATACTGGCTGAGCTGACGCGGGAAATACCATGCTTGTATATATATGCCACGATCTGCCCTACCCTTCATCAACCTGTGCCTATGTCGCGACCCCTTGTTTTGACTCTTTTCACTTGCTTCTTGACTCTTACAAGACACTTTACACTATGGTCGTACGGCCTAAAATATTGGTCTATGTCAAAGAATGGCGCTGTGTCTCTTAGAGAGAGTATTTCAACTACGATCACCACGGAAGCGACTGAATGGTCGAGCTGGGGTGGACATAAAGAAGCAACTATCACACTCCGAGAAATCCAGATCAGCGCCAATAGCTCTAACAATCGTTGCCCTCAGAGCAATCAAACGTGTTGGCAAAGATGGTCGGGCAACTGGCGTTCAGATCCTGAATGCCGAATCTGTCCTGCAGTATACAGGCATGGCCATCGACGCCTATGCGGATAAGACAAGTAATGGAGCCATTTGCGTTGGGGTCCGGTCTGACGACAGTCGCAAGTTGAGAAAGAAAATCCAGCAGCGTTTATGCTTCTTCCCAACCTACCAACCAACCAAGCTGGAGCCTCGCGTCCGGAACGAGACCATCACAACTACCGTCACGACCACATACACGTCAAACGACTTCTACCGAGACCACCGGGAGTGGTTAGAATAACTCCCCCCTCCACGGGTCGAGGCGGAGTTCCTTATATGGTGCGATTGAGGCAGCGGTTTCCGAGGAAACCGCACCTCTCGTTCGGGAGAGATTCCGAGACAAGCTGACACTCTGGTATACGAAGATGAGATTGTTCACCAATTGTGACTGGATGAACAATCCGACCAAGAATGAGATCATGGTCACCAAGGAGGTCAGCCAACTGGTCATCTCTGGCGGCCCTATGGAAGAACTTGCAGATGGCATAGAGGATATTCTTCTGAGACCAAAGACATTCAACCGGATTTGGCGCTTCGAGTCGACAGACTATTTCTATATAATCGATTTACGAGAGCCATTAATCACTGGCCTCGGGGAGCAAGAAAACTTGAGACTTGGGAAGACAATGTAAAGAGCCCACTAAACTTAGACTAGACTTGCCTAAATATCTTCATCACTTAGACCAGAGGTCCTAAGCTTTCTTGCCTCCCCAGGCTGGTCCTTGGATGAGTAGCGTGAAAACTCTCGGCTAATGAAAGACTACATCGATTGGGTAAGTTGCTCACGGCGACCAATCTCGAGACCCAGTCAATCGTAAACGAGTTTTGGGCAGACACCACCGAGCCCCTTGGCCCAAAGCTTCAGGATACTGAGTGGTTGGCGCGTTACCGCGCAATGGATCAAGAGACTATTAATAGTTGGTATAAGCTATATACTGCCATCAACGTAGATGGCCAAGAGAGGAATTCGCCAATTATGCAGGAGTTTCTTGATCTTGACAGACGCTCAGGCAGCGGACACCTTCTATCTCATTATATTGAAGCCACTAAGCAAAGCTTCAGAGAAAATTACCACGCCACACATATCCTAACAGGCCAGTCAAAAAGCCTAAATACACTGAAGCAGAGCTGGAGAAGTGGTTCATACTGGACGCTGCTGTTCCTTTCCTACCCAAAACCTCTCCCTCTATCCTTAATCATGTGTATAATTCATTTGTGATATTGTTGAGGGTCAATCCCTCCTTGGCAATATCTCCAGCATCAACCAAGAAATCAAGAGGCATCTCGACGAGTGTACCACGGATACGTGACAACCACTCCCTGACCTCCCTCACACCACCAGGGAACTCAGATTTCACAATGTGGCCATACTCAACCTTGCCCTTCTTAAGCTCCGCCTTGACATCCTGATCTTTCTTACCAGGGATGATGAAGTACTGAGAGAAGAAAGTGTCGTACTCCTTCCAGGTCCTGACTCGGTTGGTGGGAACCGGGTGGAATGCTCGATCGAATGTCTCTGTGTTGACACGAGCCGTGCCGCTCCAGAGGCGTTGGAAATCTGGGCTGAGCGGATCGACGACGAGATGGTCGGCTGGAGAACCCCAGTCGTAATCGTTGGGGTCTCGGTCGACGGGTGTCCAGTTTCGATTGGGCTGATCCCATCGTTGATCAGGAACGAGGCCGAGATGCTTGCGGAAGAGGAAGCGGCGCAGAGAAGCGGCAAAGCGGGAAGCAGTGTAGGGACGTCCGTTCATGTATGACTCTACAGGTGTAGGGTCTTCGATGACAACTGCAATCTCAGAGTCGTGGTCGCCGAGTTGCGAACGGTCATTCAAGTTGGCTGAACCGCAGATAACAAGGCGGTCGTCAACGATGAGAAGCTTGCTGTGGATGTACAACTCCTCGGAAACGAAAGCGTTGATCTCGTCTTCAGGATTGCCATCCCAGCGTAAATCAGTGACTCTAGGTCCTTTGTCCATGTAACAGGAGCTGATGGTGTCGAGAGTGTTGTCGTCAACTTTGCTAGCCCCCTGCTGGTATCTCTGGTATGGATCTGCGCCACCTCCCTGTGAATAGCCTCCTTGCTCTTGTCGCTGTGGTCTGTCATCATATCTTGATTCAGAGTGGCCCGAGTAACGTTGTTCCTGTCGGCTGTCGTATCGGGAAGAGCTTGAGTGTTCTCCATACTGTGGACGATCATCGCGACGGGACCCGTGACTATCTGAATCCTGTCTCCCACTGTAACGTGGGTCAGCTTGAGGATGCTCATATGGGTTACGCTCAGGTCTTCCATAGCCTGCATCTGGTCGCTCCCCATAGTCGCCTCGACCACCGTAACTTTGCTGCGAGGAGCCACGATAGTCATCATCGCGTCCATATCCCTGTTGAGGATATCCTTGGGGTCTAGACTCAAATCGAGGATCGGCCCCAGGATGGGCATAGGGATCCCGGGCTGGTTGACGTCCGTATTTGTCGCCTCGACGGTCATCGTCGCTATCACTATCACGCCGTCTCCCATGGCTACCACCTCGGCGGCCATCATCACTGTCGCTATCGCGTCTGTATTTGGACCCAGAGTGCCCTCCACGGTAGTCGTCGTCCTGATGTCTGCTGTCTGGTCGGGAGTTGTAGCCCCTCTGAGACCCCTGTCGGTAATCATCTCGCTGGGATCGCTCCCCATAACCTCGACTTTCATAGTTATCACCTCCTCGTGAGCTTGAAAAGTCACCTCGACTCTGTTGGTACTGATCGCGTGCTGCCCTTCCAGATCCCTCATCTGGGTAACCGCCCAGCTCACGGTCTCTCTCCTTTCGAGCCTCCTCGTATGAAACACCAGTTCGGGCTTCCGCGTCAGCCATTGTCTTGGAAATATTGATTCGATCGAAGTTTCGGAGGTTGTAGAATCCAATGTACCTGCTTGTATCTCGGATGCCTGCCTTCTGAAGCTTCTCGATGATACTATACCCACCGCGCGAGATCGAGTCGTATTGAAACTCCATGATGGCTCTGGTTCCCAAAGCTCCCTCATCGTGTAAGTCTCCTGCAAAGGCCGGGACGGCTGGCATCAAAACCCAGACATGAAAGGGCGTTCCTTCATGGTCAGCACGGATGATTCGTTCCACCAACGCAGCACCGATCTTGTTCTTAACAACTCGTTGCTTATCATCGGTAGCGGTAATGAAGAACTGATTTGTTAGTAAAGCTTTGTAAAGCCTAAAAGCAACCAAAGGAATACTTACTTGGTTCTCGATGTAAACGTAGAACCTAGAGTTCTTGATGGCGTCGATGTATGCGTTCTGGATTGAACGCTCAAGAGGGTGGCCAGACGACCACTCGGCACAACTGCATCATATCAGTAAGTATTTAGACAAGCAAAATCATAAACAGAAAGACAGGGCCGAGTGATTATACCTTCGGATCATCTGGATGTGAGGCATGTCACCACGGCCTTCAGATCTATGTCCGCGGTCACGGTGAGAGTCATCATGGTCACCAAACGATCTCAGCCTGTCCATACCACGGCTAAACTGCTGTGTTAGGCCACCCAAATAGTCATCCTCGCCTCTGGATCTCCTATCTCCGGAGCCGGAGGTGTCTCGTGGTGGCAGCTCGAGCTTGTGATACTTGCCAGGATTCTTCTCCTTGTACTTGTCTTTGAAGATGAAGTTCCTGCGTAGAGTTAGAAACTACGGAAATGAATCGCAGGTTATGACAGCTTACCATCGGTCAATAAAGTGATCAACCATGTCACGAGTGATAGGTCCGTTCATGCTCAGAGCAACATCTGACCAACCCATTCTCGAGCTCTTAGTTCGGTCGACTAGGATCAATTAGTTCTGTTCCCTAGGAAATACTGCGCTTAAAGGTATGACTTGCGCTTGTTTTGATCCCAGTCCTTAACATCAGCGAAGTCGTAGACTCTGCGCAATCTTGTTAGTATGACTCCTAACTTTCTTTTAGCAAAAAGACGAACCGGGCGTTGTTGTAGTCTTGTCCAGGGAAAACAATGGCATCCAAGTTACCGGGGTGAGCGTCGGCGATGGGGTGACCTAGTTTAGATGGTGAGTGACAACTTCCCTTATACAACACGTAAGCTTACTGTTTGTATCCCATCTTCCAAAACCTAGTGTCATATGGATTAGCATTTATTCTTCTGAGTAGGTCAGGAAAGTCCATACACATATCCAGTCCTCCCATAAACCCAATCTTGCCGTTGTCAATGACGAGGAGCTTCTCATGATGCGCCCAGTACAGCACAACACCATCAGCAGTACCATAGATGGCCTTGACAGCATCTCCAGATGCTTTGGCAAGATCAAAGTTGGTTAGAGCCTTGATAGACTTGCCCAATTCCCTCTGCAGGTCATAGCCCGTGGGCAAGTGGTCGGGGTGTCGAAAGACATGAATATTCTTGTGAAGCGCTTCAAGGGCAGTCCTCGTATGACTGCTATTGAGAGTTAAAGCTGCTTCGACCTCCTTATACACGATGATGTAAACCTGGACGCCGCGCTGTGCGGCCTGTTGGAGCATTCGATCCAAACGGTATTGTTCGTTCTTAGCAGGGGGGCGGCGAAGATACAACTCGGGACTCAACCACCAATCAAGAATGTAGATACTTTCCTGTGCCTCTGAGAATGGATATGTCAGATAGTTGTCGAGGAAGGTTTCCGAGGTGCTGTGACTTACGCTCAAGGGCCTGGGAGACGGCCCAGAAGTATGAAGCACCATCGACGTACCATTTAACGTTGCCCTTCGACTCTGAGGCAAATGAATTATATCGGTTCACTGCCTGCTGCCTTTGAAGATATTGGGCATGAGAGTGGTCATCGTCGTGAGATTGCTTTCCTCCTTGTGGACGACCACCGCTCGGTGGTCGGTCATAGCCTCCTTGGGAAGGGCCTTGGGAACCATAGCCTTGGTTGCCGTAGCCTGGGTCTCCATAGGCCTGGTTGCCATGGCCTTGAGATTGTCCATAACCTTGACTTCCATACTGGCCTTGTCCTTGAGAGTGACTATAGCCGTAATCTTGTCCATGGGACTGCTGACTCTGCCCATTGTGAGATTGTGACTGAGAACTATGCTTATCATCATCGTCTTTCTTGTTCAGAACGCTCTCGACGTGCTCGCCGACCTTCTTAAGAAAATCCATGTCGGAAGATGAGGATGAGGACTAATACCTCAACGAGCCAAGGTCTTGGCGGTGAGGCTCAAGCAGAAGGTGGATAAAGTTTTTCAAAATAGTTCTATGAAGGATATGTCAAGAATAAACCAACGTAGCCAAGAAGTAGTAGTAGGATTTTAAGTAAGATTATGAGTTGTTTTTTACTCCTCACACGACAGTAATAAGCTGACGGACTGTAAGAAGGCAGCTGAGCTTGGAAGCTAGTGGGGGAGCTGATGACGCCGATGATGGCCATGGAATGCGGAGAGCCAATGAATGAGAGATGCCGTAAACAGATACATCAACAGGGTTGCGTTATCAATTAATTGCTCTAGACAAATTCGGAAAGCTTCGTATTCTCATTGGAACACTCATCAGGTTGCGGGGTTGCACAGAAACAGACAAGACACTCGCTCAGAGGATCAGGAACTACATAACTCACAACAAACGTGAATCACAGAGCATTTATACAGTGAACATCACTCTCGTTTCATGTCTTTTCAAACACTGATTCAAGCTGGTTCACGCTAAACAGCATCCTACTGGACTGACAGCTTTGACTGCCGAAACCAAACCCCGGTAAAAGACTCTAATGCAAGGTAACCCATTGGGACAAGTAACTGGAAATCTACCGAGCTCGCATGCTCAGTTGTATAAGGCTCATTGCTGCTTAAACCCGATGAAACGTCTTGGCCTGCAACAACTCATCCAAAGATGAATAGCCGTGATAGCCTGTTATGCTTCCTTGTATTAGACTCTATAACTGGCATGAGTTCAGTCAACTGATTATGATAACAACGTTGATATGGATCACTCAGCCTGCTTTCGGCAACCGAGATTAACAATGTGATTGTCCTGGTCCATGACTCGGTGTTTGAACACCGAAGGATGAGCTGATAGAGTGGACTTTATCACGATGTTATCCATCCACAGACGACTACGAAGGAGTTGCAAGGAATATAGTGGACAGACAGACAGCATGAAGAGTTCCCGTTCTCCATCCGTCCCGTCCCGTCTCGTTTCATCAACCCATCCATGAATTCACTAGCTTTCAGGCCTCAACTCTTAGTTGGCCTTGACTGTCGGTCAACTCAACCGGTTCTGAAGCCACCGGCAAAGGCAAAAGCAAAAGCAATTCTCAACTGCCAGATTTGTATATGCGCCATTTTATTCCGACAATCTGTGGCAACCGTGGCGTGCAACCTCTTCACGATTGCTCCCGCAGAGAGTGAAAGGATTCGATCCAATCCAGAGTCGTCTTGAGGGTGTAAAAGAGCCAACTTGGCTGGCTAACTAAGTCGACCGCGGGAGAGGGGGGGCGGGGGTTGATTTGATGGGTTGCGGAGCCGTCAACTTGCAACGCTAAAATCCACTGGGCATGCCTTCAGGGCTGCTGCAATTACCCGCCGGGACGGTAACTACAGGGCAACTCCACTGATAGAGGGGACCATCTCAGGAACTGGAACCTGGAAAACCTCCATCTTTGCTGGGGCACCTACCTTGTAACCCAACCTTGCATCCACGAGCCCAGCGTTGCCTTAGCTTGCAGTGGCTGCAGGGGGGAAGGCGACTTTTTTTCTGGTTCACTGAATCACACTCACACGGATAGAGAGACCTCATCTTAAATACTGTAGTAACCTAACCTTGAAGGAGAGAGACAAGGCAGGCAATCAGTCACGTTTCGATGCTCAGGTCTCTTCAAACTCCCTGAGCCGAGAATCTCCGGCCTCTCTTTCTCAACACCTCATCTTTACAATTCTTACATTTCTAACCTTCAACTGACTGCTTGCTTACTTGAGCATCAGCCCCAAGTTTAAACTCTTCGAGTAAGTATACTACTACTATTGCTACTAGCTCGCACTCAGTTCGAGCTCCTAGATCGGATAACCCATAAGTTATCTCCCCTCGTCGAGTTGCCTAATAAGTCAAGCCTCTGATAAATCTTGTACAGAATTTCTACACCAGCGTTGACCAGTATTTCACTGATCAATTCAAATATCCATTGCGGTTGGATACATTATCTCTAGCCCTGCAGATGCTTATACGACAAAGAAGCATTGTACGCTGAGACACGGCTTACTCTGTCGGAACCACTTAAACTCAAGACTCTCGGCATAAACTTGCCCAATCAACAAGATATTCTAAACATGACAGCCTCAGGAACAGTGGCCCTCTTCTCACCAGGGCAGCATGGGCACCTGATACCCTATCTTGCAGCCATTCATGCCTCCTGTATCACTCACGACCGAACTATCGCGGAATTCCTCCCGCCCCTATCTCACGAGAAACTCCTTGCTTGGTGGAAAGAGCGAATTGCAGAGGTGGCAGACGGCAAACGGCTCATATTCATTCTCCTCAACGACTGCGAACCCGGAGCTCGGCCCAACGGCTCCGATGTGGTGGGCGTTGTCATGCTGAATATGCCCTCTTCAGAAACTGGCCCATTCCGCGGTGTCGTTGAAAAGCTTCTTGTCCACAAGGCTTTTCGCGGTCGGGGAGGTGCCAGGACTTTGATTTCTGCCCTCGAAGCTGAAGCGACCAAGCGTGGTCGAACTATTCTGGTAAGTTCAATGTCCATCGCAACTTCACTAGCCTTGGCTCTCCGGCATCTAAGTCCCGGCAACTAACAACTGCTTAGCTTCTCGACACCGAGACCGGAAGCCCAGCGGAAGAGGTGTATAAGAAGCTTGGTTATGTCGAGCTTGGCCAGATCCCAAAATATGGTCTAAGTCCGAATGGAGAACTCAAGGGCGGTACCTTCTTTTGGAAACATTTAACGCTGCAGTCCTGAGGAGCTATCATGGAGGGGTCAAGTGTGTCGAGCTCTTGTCATTGACATGAATCGACTATTCAAAAGTGCTGTAGAAAACTCCCCTCATTGGAGGAAAACGAGGCGACTCGATATTGCTGTTCTTATCATGGACTATGGCTGGCGGGGTGCTTCGGTTTGTTTTCTAGATATCCATCCAAAACATGAACATTTCACGACAAAATTGGCATTGTACAAGCCTGTATAAACTTGGGAAAATCTCACACAAAAAAAACCGCTTTGATCGCTTTCCACACTGCACGGTAGATCCACGATACTATTACAACTCCCAAAAAACGCCATCACCCAAGGTCACTTTTAGATGCCACTACTCATCGTCATCGAGCTCTTCAACCCTTGGGGCCTCGTAGTGCCGTTGCTGCACATCGCCAGTCTTGACCTGAGTATCTGTTCCAGTTGTAGTCGCACTCGTGTTGACTTGCCCAGTAGCGGCTGCGAAGGCGGGGTTGGGGGTGGTTCCAGGGGCAGCAGACTTCTTCTTTTTCTTCTTCTTCTCGGTCTGTATGTATTTAGTAATTTGTCTCCTTCTCTCGTAGCATAGGCAACTTACCTCGTGCCAAGCCCAAACGGGTCTGAAACTGTCCATGAAAGAAACGTCCTCCCACAAGTTGGGGAATAGCCATAGGCCAGGTGGCGTAGTGAAGTAGGTGATACAGAACAGGATAACACGGAAGATGGCCATCAAGAAGAACAGTCCGAGCAGACCAAGGAGTCCCCAACTGAGGTAGTAGACACCCTGGCGCAGTACCAGAGGCCACAGAGGGTACAAGACGATAGCGAAGATAGCAAGGAGTGCAAGGCCAGCGTAGATCTTGCGCTTGAGCTGGCTACCTTCCCACAGCCAGCAGTAGTACATATCGTCCTTTGCCTCTTGTTGCTGCTCAATCTTGACATTCCACTGTCCTTTGACACGTTTGGGCTTCTTTCCGTTGGGGCCTGCCTGTTGCTCGACCTTGGAAACTCGGAGGGCAAGCATACTCAGGGGTAGCAACTTGAAAGTGTTCTCGAGGGAAGCTCGGTCGGTGATTTCGGGGAGAAGAGGGTTCTTCTTGCGGGCTTTCTCATATGCGGGTGACTGAAGAGCTCGGAGGGCCCGCTTGACTAGGTTGTGTCAGCTTCTGACGCGGAAGAGATTGGTACCATGTGGCCTACCTCGAAACATGTCCTTTCGCTCGCCGTTCAGAATCACAGTCCTGGGCTTGAGATCCTGGCCTCGGAGGAACGACGCAAGAGCAATAGCCTTAGGGTTGGGGGGTCCCGGCGTAATAGGCTGGGCGCGACCCTGCTGGGGAGGTTGACCGTGATCATGAGAATGACCGTTGTGGTCGTGGTCGTGATCATGACCTTGCTGTTGCTGTTGTGCGCGCATTCTCATTTGCTCTTGCGCTTGTTTCTTGATATGCTCAATGAATTCAGGCACAGTCATGCCGTTCTTCTCAGCATCAATGGCGAGTTGGCGCTGCATTGCCTGGATCTGCTCGGGTGTAGGTCGCTGCCCAGGTTGCGGCATGGGAATCTGCCCAGGCTGGGGGCCTGGCTGGGGAGGTTGCTCAGACATGTTTTACTGCAAAAGTCAATGTGAAAAAAGAGTGTAGAGAAGAAGTTTATTGGGACAAAGAGTTGGTTGAGAGGGACAGAAGCGCACGAAGGCGAAGTAAAAGATGTGGACTTGACAGGTTTAAGAAAGAGTGAACATGGTGTTGCTGCCATTTGGACCATGCCGTGCCAATCATGTCATAGCTCGCCCAGAGACAACGGTGTTCACTTCCTTCCATCACTGAGCTCCAGAATTTCCGGGGCGGATTGTTTATTGCCCGACCTCCGGCACATCTCCACGTGACAGCTAACCCAGTGTGAGATTGGGGTGTGAATGAGCTTTGAAGCTGTAAATCATCAGAGTTGCTTTGTTGAGAGCCTACAGCCAACATCATGGGTGATCGACTAACACAATTGCAAGATGCTGTAGATCAGGTGCGTCAAGAGTCCATCTCATAAGATTCTTCTTCTAATAAATTATACAGCTGGCCACACAGTTCGTTGCATGCCTTCACTATGTCAACAAGCGACATGACCTTGAAACTCTTGGCCCTAATGACAAGGTTCGCGAAGTGAAAGATGCTCCAAAGGAAGGCATGTCAAAACCAATGATGCATTTGAAGGGAAATATGCTAACTTTCCTTAGTTGATTCGCTTCCTCCAGATGAGTTTCGAGCTGGTATGGTAGAGTTGTCACAGGATCTTATTGTCAAAGAGCAGCAAATCGAGGTCCTCATCTCATCTCTTCCCGGCTTAGACAACAGTGAGATGGATCAGGAGAGATACATCAAAGAGCTGGAGGAGGATTTGAAGATCGCTGAAGCCCAACGCCAAGAAGCGATCAAGGAGAAGGACCAGATTTTGTCTGAGCTTGACAGCGTGATTCGCAGCATACGACGACCATAATTACGGGCTCGGTCTGTTTTTGACACGTTTATTGATGCGCAGCGCGGAGTTCAGGGTACGAATAACCAAATGGAAGGCTGGCAGCCCATGCAAACGAACATTTTATTATTTTTGTTGAAAACCCATAATACAACGGTATCTCGGCTGAGTGAGCGCCTTGAACGCCACCGTCTAAAAACTCTATCATATGCCCTGTAATCCCCTCTATTTTGTGGCCAACCTCGAATGTCATAATCTATGCCTTGTTTGAAGTAGATTTGAAGAACTGCGGGTAGACATTCCGAAGCTCTCGCAAGTGCTGGATTTGGTATTGCGAAGCAGGGGTTTTGGGAGCTGGCACTCCCTCCTCAACGAGATGAGCTGCTGTCCAGCCAAATTTCTTGGCTTCTGTGCAGTTCAAGGCAGAATCATCTGGAAGGTGTTAGATGGAGGTATGAGAAATAGCGTGGGGGAACTTACCAACAAAGTAACAATCCTCCACACGCTCGACGCCTGCTTCACGCATGGCCTTCTCGTACATGCGGGGGTCCGGCTTGCAGAGTAACGGTTGTTCCGCATAGTTGCAGTATGTGAGACCATCGAATATGTCCTCGATGCCCAAGAGGCGAACAACTCTCTTCCCGTGGTTCACATAGGCGTTGGTGAACAGCCACACAGTAACCTTGGACTTGTCGATATCCTCTAGGAGTTCACGTAGCTCAGGGTTGGGCTTGATGATTCCTTCGAGGGGTAAAGCATCGTCCACTTTGGCGTTGTAATCCAGAGGATCAATTTGATGATGGCGCACCAACCCCTCAATGGCGAGGCCATAGTTGGTGTAGTACTCTTTGTGCAGTTTCACCGCCTCGTCCCAAGGGATCTCCAGGTGTTTGGAGAAGTACTCATCGATGAGTTTAGCCATTATGTCATGGACTTTTGCGCCTTCATTCACTGTTAGCTTCAAGTAATCATAAACACTAATTTCAGTGGAAGCTTACTCTTCGGATAGAGACAGTTGTCAATATCGCTGTAACAAAGTTAGCTCAAAGCCTGTGAGAGGTAAACTTCAAAAAGACTAACAAGAATAGGACCGGCTTTCCCGGGCTCGTGTCCTGAGTGCTGCCCATAGTGAATTTGGTATGAGTCTGAATATTGAGGCTGGGGTTGTTGTTGTTGGTGGTAAAGTGAGGATAGCGAGGCGTGAGATTTGAGTTGAGCAATAAAGAGGAGGCAACTAAAGGTTTTGAGAAGCGCTTCAATGATGATATCGCGGCAACACGTGGTCGTAATTGGTACATTGAATGGCTATGAGGAGGAGAGAGACAGTTTAAATAGAATTTTATAGGGAATGGCGATCTGGGCTAAAACCGCAAGGCTAATAAGTAATCAATCGCTTCTTTGGATCAACTCTGCAGTATCCGTAGGACATCGTCGGTATCCGTCCGTTGATGCGCTACGTTTCACCCAATGACTCTTACGGTGTGGCTGAATAATGAGCAAAGCTCAGCGCGGATCGTCTTCCGATCTCCGATCGCGGGACTGTCATCCTGTCACTAGTTGCTTTTGGTATCAAATAAGTTGTTGTTGTTGAGCAAACATTCGAGAAATTTCATGGAAGACAACCCCTTTGTTTAATTGAACTCCGTTTAAAACACGTGTGAATAGGTCATAGGACTTGAACTCCTAGACTATCAAGGCATGAAGCTTCATGGGCTTAAAGGAGGCCGTCGAGCCACGCGTAAAACTATTGTCATTTACCTGATCCATGCTTACAGGGAGTTCATCATGAGCCTCATGGTTCGGACACTAAATAATAGGACAAGACGCTAAATCCGGGGCCTTTAGACTATTCTAACTTCCCGAAAGCATGGATATTAGTCATTAGTCTTTGGTATCTTCAAGGATCGAATTTGTATGACCACAAGTGCCGTGTTCTTGATATTGAGGCTCAATGAACAGTCTGTATGAGAGCTATGACACTAACTAACACATGACATTCAATCCAATGCCGCCCAAGCCAAAGTTGTAATAGGTTTAACGAAAAATTTCCAGTCAATGCAGAGAGAATTGAAGAGAAAACAAACATTTCAATTATCAATAATTAATTTGGTCTCATGTCACTATCCTCATCTGATCAACAGTTCCAGTTCAACAGTCAAGGCATGATTCTCAAGACCCTGCAGTGAAAGAATTCTGCCGCTTACACCGCCTAAATTGTTTGCCTTTCGCGTCCAGCCGAGTCGAGGCGACAGTGGCTCTGAAAACCACTCCATTAATTGCACAGACCTCCAACATCAAAGCTTCCATTTCTTGAACAGCCAAAACAGCGCATTCACATTTTGATCAGTAGTATCTTTTTGGCCCGCGTCATATCGCGTCAAGAGTGGCGTTGTCCGTCGGGCTTATTACCCAACACTTTCGTTGAGCTAACTTGGAGTTGGTCCTATTGCTTGCCTGCTTGCCTGCTTGCTCCCTTTTTTATTTTAATCTGGTATCACCTGGTGACGCGACGTGTATATTTCACTCGCCGCCATCATGGCACAAGAGATTGCTGTTCAGGGGCCGCTTGCTAGTAGGAATGAGCTCGCTGGTCTCCCTGAAAGGGAGCGTCATCAGATCGAGCAGTATGAGAAGATTGTACGCTTCTCAGCAACTGTTCTCTCTGGTAAACATCCGACTGTCAAGGTCCCCTCTAACTTTATCCCTTCCACACACACTTCCATCCGTCCGATAGATATCTCCACGCAAGATGGAACGCCGAGTCGTCAGACAGACGCTCAGCGGCAAACCATCGCCAACGAGAAGCAAGCAGATGTGTCTGCTACCAGCAACAGCAAGCCATACGGGACAGGATCCACTGAGATCAACCCCATCTTCCTAGAGAAATCTGAGGATTTGGTCAAAGCAGAGTTGAAGTTGCAGAGACAGAGGCTGGAACGTGCTTTGAGAGACGAAGTTGATCAGAGACGAGTAACTGCTAAGAGCGTGGCGCAAGGGGAGCCCATCGTCGAATTCGATCTTAACGAGGTCTTGACGAAAGCCTTGACGCTTGTGGAGAGCAATGCTGGTCCCGACACTACTGCTGCTGATGCTACTAACATTGACAATGCAAGTGATTCCTTCGATGACAACACTTTCTACTCGTCACAGCACAACACTCCATCGTCCGTCTTGACTTCCCGAGCCCGTAACGAGTCCCAAGAGGCACAAGTACCCGTCGCAGAGCCGCAACCAAAGATAAATAGCCAAAACGCTCCTGTTTCGCGACAACGTCCGATTGGCTTTGAGCAAGTCCCTCCGGAGCCGTACCCACCGAGCCACACTAGACCTCAAGAACCCTACGCAAATCCAGACCCTTTTGTCGGTTCGTTGAGCGTTAACAACACTTCACGACCTGTGCAGGCCCCTGGCCTTGCTACTTATAATGCAGACAAGACAGCACCTAGGCAGGATAGAAGTGCCAGGCAGAGTCCCAGTAATGGGGAGAGCGATAGGCGTAGAGTTGATTACGGACCAGCCTCTCGACAGCCTCCCCGTGAATACTATATTGACAGCCGTCCCCCTTCGCCTCTGATCAGAGCACATGAGAGATCCCCTCAGAATGCGCAGACTTCGCCATTAATGAGTACTAGGCCACGACCTCAGGCTGTCGAAGCGACGTCGACTTCGTCCACTGGTACCCCCGCTCAAGTTGCTGCTCTCAGGAATGAGCCGGTCGCTGTCACTAGTCCTGAAAGCTCGCCTCAAGGCGGTGCATCAGATAGGCGGAAAGCAAAGAAGAAGAAGAGAAAGGCCGACAGGCAAGCGCCCGAGACTGAACCAACGCCGTATATCAAGGCTGAACCTAGATCTCCTTCCCCTATGAATGCCCCTTCCTATATTCGTCCCAATAAACGTCAAAGGTACGCTCAGCAACAACCAGATGAACCTGTCTACGAAGAAGTTCGTTACGAGCCTCACCCTGGCATCTATCCTCCAGAACCTGTGCCTGTGCATAATCGTCAAGAGCGAGATGATCGAGTGCCGATAGGCTATGACACAGTAGGCTTTTCATCACAACGTGCAGCGAGCACCACTGTTCCTGGAACTGCTATCTGTAGGAGAGAATACGCCGATGATCGGTACGTTTCCGGTGGACCGTATCCTGTCGAACAGCCCCCACATGTTCCACCTCCTCACCAGAGGCTGTCGATGGGAGGAACAGCAAGCTCCCAAGTTCGACCTAACGACGGTTATCCGCGCCCATCGTGGCCCTATGCGGGAGCACATGAAGCGTCGCCTACAGGCTTAAGACCAGAAGGCGATGTGTTTATGGCACCTCAAAGGCCGCCGCCAACTCGAATCATTGTAGATGCTTATGGACGTGAGTATATTGAGCCACCACGTTCGACGATCATCCGGCACTCCGCAGCTCCTCCCGCTCGATCCGGCGAACCCGAGGTCTTTTATGAACGAGCTCCGGCTCGGAGGCCCCAGGCGATGGAGGCGTACGAAGAAGGAGGGGCAGTCTACAGGAGACGTTCGCCGTCGTATATGCCTAGGCGGGTTGTTACACAACCGGAGTACGTATCGCAGGATTACAGGGACCATAGGCCACGGGAGCATTCAACACGGCCAATAGGTCCCTCGGGGGAATTCGTTGAGGTGATGGCACCTCCAGAACGAAGACGTATGGAAGACGGGACGAGAGATTATATTACAAGGCCGACCAGCGTGCGACCAGCGGAGCCTGTTCGGTATGAGGTCGCCCGGGACTACGGCCGAGTGCAGAGTGTGCGACCCGAGCCACCCGTACGTCAATATGCCACAAGCGTCCACCCGGAAAGCCGCCGTGAGGCTGTACAGCCTTATGCGCGGGAATACGGTGCCATTGCTGCAGAGCCAGGCGTTGTGAGACAGGAGTACAGCACGCGGCCGGTGGAGCGGTACTACAATCAACCGATGAGAGGTGGGGAGGAGATTGCTTTCATTGAAAGACCGCGAGGAGCAACGCAGGAGATTGTTTACGCAGATGATGCGAGGAGGGAGGTTTATCGTTAATTTAGGTCAAGTCAAAGCGGTGTTAAAATAGAAGCGGACCCTGTTGATATCAGACGGGATTGCCAATATAATTTAATAACGTATAAAGACCATTTTTCTACCTAGCAAGTTGAATAACAACGTTTATCTCTGTGACTACTATCTTTGGACTCAATGCATATGAATAACAATATAGGAGGCCATGATTCAAGAAGCGGTCGAGCACTCGTCTGTTCTCCGCAATAATAACCCCCAATTGGCCAAATATTGCTTTCCGTCTCTATGTTGACAATGAAAATAGTTCATCATGGCCTGCAAGGATCCGTCCGAGCACAGCAGAACATAGCTCAACACGGTGAACCCCACCCCTAAGAGTTGGTATAAGGAGAACGAGAAGTGAGAAAGTGCTACCAAACGTATGAGATAAAAATCTATATCCGATATAAGCGCCGATTGTAACAAAATACGGTTGGTCATATGATAGACCGCTTGATGAATAATAAACAGGACTGTCTGATATGGTTCGAAGGAATGAGGTGATAGGCAGGGGTCGTATAGATATGACCATAGACTCGTCCCAGGGGTTTCATCAAACACCATGAAGATGCTACTTCAAGTAATATCAATCATGCTGTCGTGGCAGTCTCTCAAGACTCTGCAAAGTTCACGGACATCTGAGAGGTTGAGTCCCAATTCCTGACCAGTCGGAATATGCAAGGACCCTGAAAGGTCAGTGCAAATGTCACGAGCCCAAGGTACGAATATGAAGATTTGAGACATGGCTGGTAAGTCTGACTATCAGCTCTCACATGTCCTGTCGAGTCAGTTCACACAAGAAACATATTGGGCTTCTCTTATCAACTGCTACTCAAAGAGCACGTTCAGCTGGGCCAACTACTGAGCCATTGGCGGATGTGGTTAGTTAGTCACAGAATGTAGGTTACTGATAGCATGGCTATAAGCTTCAAGGTTGACGGGTGAAAAGAGTGGCGTGGCTCGTGATGACCATGCATTCGACGTAAGCCTCTGGAATTCGAGGAGGCAAGTCAGTGAAGCAATCAACAAACAGTGCTAGGACACGCATATGCGCGTCTGCCCAGCGATCCAGAATTGTTGCGCCACATTACAAACGGCCCTCAAGAATGCCAGCTCCCTTGATAAATGTAGGAGTTCACCATGTCGCAGTACAGAAGTCGAGACTGTAGATCCTTGTGTCTTTTAGTCTGTGTGCACACATTGCCATTCTGCATTCTGCAGTGCCGGCCAAATAAGGTCCCTGAAAGTCTGATATATTCAATGACGAGTTGCTAGTGGCTGAGCCGGTGCCGGACTCTTGGTGAGAGGCCGGCTTGCATGGGTCTGTCCTCGAATCAGCTCCCTTGTTCGTCCTGGGACAAGTCACACAGACACCAGACGAGGACCTTGTCATGTGTGGGGACGCCGTGTGATCGAAGCTTGGCCTAACATTAGCAACGAAACGAAACCCAGCTGATGATATATGCGATGTATGGTGTTTGTTGGTGTTTTCTCTGGTCACAATCGGGGTTGTGCTTATGCGGTGGACTGCCTACCAAATGATCGTCTTGGATCTGGATATTATGATGCAAAAACATGGGTTTAGCTGCCCTTGACAGTAAACAGACTTGAGTGGTTGGTCATTGGCGGAGGTGACCCATCCTCATGCAGGTGTTGCCCTGTATCCAGGCTCTCTTCGTGTTAGTGTTCGAGACAGCGGTACTTGGAACAGCTGGTGGATTTGGTGATGTGTCGAGTATCCATACTTCAGGTCTTGACTGAGTTTCGCTCTGTGGGCGACCCGGAGGCTTTTGCTATGCTTTGCCGAAGCCCTTGATCATCCCACTAAAGTGTTTGGAACGCAGCCGGTCCAGCGTAGCGTTCCGCGGGAGGAGACTGCCTATACCTGTTGAAGTGACCACGATGATACTGTGGTCTGCAGGAGGAGGCTCCTAGCCTGGGCTGATGGTCTCCACTACCCAGAAAACATCCATGCCCTAAGACGTTGTCATTCGAAGGCGATCGAACCGAAGAGCTGAGGGTTGGCAATGGCTGAGTTTTGTCCGTTGGTTCAGCATATCGTCGTTGCGAAGAATGAGCCGTATGATGCTTTGAGTTATGCTTCGAGTTATACTTCTCAGGTGAGAACGGTCGTTGGGGTTCGCAACTTGGACGATCTGCGCAATTGAAACTTCTCATGGTTCCAGGGCAGCCAGGGATTGTCGATGGTTTAGTGGTTCAGTGTTCACTGTGGCTGCTCTTATCAAAACTCTCGACCATGATTAGAGTGACCACCCATTCCGAGGGGTTTTCGACGCGAGGCCTTGTACCATGCGTGGGATGTTTGATACAGTTGTATTGGGGCTTCTCTTATTTGAGTCCTGGTTTCATTTCAATTCTGATGTTTCGCGTCGTCATTTCTTCTGTTGTATCGTGAAAATTGAGTTCAGATTCCATCTCAGACAGAGACGGGCCTTCGGGTTTAGTCCCAGCGTGCTAGGGCCCTCTTTTAAATCTCTCCCCAGTTACTTCCCTGGCATGGAAGTTACGGTAGGCGGACCAGGGCACTGAGCAGCTGTGCCTGCCGCCTGGCTCGTCACCCATTTTGGCTTGTCTTGTACTCGAGCAGGTACGGACGGGCCGTATGGTACGGCACAGAGGGTAGGTACGTCTCTGCTGACTTGACTTGACTTGGCCTGACGTTCCTCGCTTTTTACGCCTGGCTCCGCTAACTATACCTTAGTTATCCTCCTCCCCTTCCGCCTCCCTCACCTCACCTCACCTCAGTCAACCTCCACTCAACTTACCTAACCTAACCTCTCTCTCTCCCTCCCTCGTCAGACGTGGAAAGAGCTCACAAATACCACCATCTCTCTTTCTTTCCCCTTCCCCTTCCCCTACCCCCCATCCTCACAGCCCTTTCTTGACCTCAGCTTCTTCGATACCCATACAGTTTTCCCTTTCTCTTGATCAATCTCGCATCATCTTCTTATTCTCTTCGCTTTGGCTCTTCTCCACCCCG
>JABFFB010000574.1:0-24720 GCA_013623555.1 Fusarium nisikadoi | reverse complement strand
ATTTAATATGGCGGCTTCCTCCTTAACAACAACTTATCAACTGTGTTTGTTCCTTCCTTCACTGGCCAGATAAGTTCCATCACTGAGACGTTGGTGGAATTGGGGCTCCACCCTCCCAGTCAGCGCGCGTCTGATTAAACGCGCCCTCCCCCCCCCTTCTGAATCCCTAGGTAATGGAAGGTCTAACGCCGACAGGGGATAAGTAAACAGTGAGCATTAGCGCTATTGGTACGCTAATGGTCAGTGCTTCAACCACTTCGGAAGCCGAAAGGGGATATAACTGGACAGGCTTGGTTTCATTGCCATTGCCATTGCCATTGTTGTCAGAAGCGAAGTACAAAGTGATACACCTTCACCTTACAATAACAAGTTTTTGTCAGAAGAAAGCTCTGTAGCTAGAGATCCTGGCTGACGTATCAGTTGACTCCCACCCAAATTTCCTTTAGTAGTGGAAATGGCCCTCAACCGGAAGTACGCTGCTCTTCCAGATCTGGTGAGTTGTTGCCTTGAGCACAAAGAGAACTCAAAGATGCTAACGACCTCACCTAGGATTCCGCTCCAGACATCTACGAGACCCCGGAGCTCACAGACGATAACTCTACAGTCCCCGTAAGCTTCTTTGTGTTAGAGATACGGTTGGTGTCCATTAACGTATCTGTAGACAACCACTGGTCGAACCCATTCGGACGATGAGTTCTACGATATCGAGGACGAGACGCCTGGTATCTCTCGATCCCGGCTGCGAATAGATGAAGCGCGCTCTCGTTTTCTTCCTACCAACGTTGACGCGAATGGAGTCGACTTCTCGGACCGAGTTGACGGAAAGCGCAAGTCGTACAAGGTCTCTAGCCGAAGACAGAGAATACTACAGGACGGTACTCAGGAGCTTGGCGATCTCTCTGACGACGATGACGACGACGAGAGCCTAGAACGCCGAATTGCCCGCCTGAAGCGCGAAGTAGAAGAAGCAAAGAACGAATACGCAAAGCGAAAAGCAGAATCTCAAACAAAGGAAGACATTGACACTACCACCGGTGACGACAGACTGACTTCCCTCAGTCAGGTCCTGGACGAGATATCGCCACCCATCGGTCGGCCAACTCCAATTCGGATCCCGGGGACGAATGCAACTTCAAACTCTGAAGAGAAGACTGAGGCACCTACAGCAGAGGATGCAACTTATACTTTGACGTACGAACCGACGTATGAACAAAGCCATGCATTAGCCAAGGCAACTGATTTCGACCGTCGATTATTGATGCTGGAGAGGGGACTCGGAATCAATGCTTCATTGGTGCCAGAGGCTGGTGCTAATGGTCTTCCTCGTGCAATTCTGCCTACTTTGGACTCTATGAACAAGCAGATTTCTACGCTCGCCGAAGCTTCTACAGCCAATTTGGATGCAATCAGTCGGCGTGTACGAGCACTGGCCCAAGAGCAGGACAAGCTGAATGACTCCAGGGAGAAGGCTAGATCATTGAGAGAAGAGCTTGGTCGAAATGGCTCTTCAGCTCAGAGTGAAGAGACTGAGCAGGAAGCCAAAATCAATGCCCTGTATGGCATCCTTCCAACGATTGAAAACTTGACTCCTATCCTGCCACCTCTACTGGATCGACTTCGTTCACTGAGAGCAATTCATTCGGATGCTGCCACTGCGAGTGAGACATTGGCCCGCATTGAGAAACAGCAAGCAGAGATGGCTACGGAACTGAAGCAGTGGAACGAAGGCCTTGTGAAGATTGAGACGGCTGTGAAGGACGGCACTGTGTCCATTGAGAAGAATAAGCAAGTCATGGAGGAATGGGTCAAAGATCTAGAGGAGAGGATGGAAGATTTATGAATAACGATGCGTTGATCTGATACCCCAGGAAATAATCCAAATAATCAAGGAAACGAACCAATTGAGTTATTGTTAGCCAGATAAATAAAATAAAATATTTTTCGCCCCAAAACAAATATCATCATTCATGTCTTTGATACATGAGGTGGCCATCCCGCTCATGGCGCCCCAAGCCGCGCCACGTGGCTGAACGCACCCGGTCCAACTGTTAATCCGCTCGTGGGGTAAGGTAAGGGCTTGTTTGACACACCAAATTAATTGATTTGGCAAACGAAAAAAAAGTTCATTCTTCCTTCAGCTCACGTTCGCGACCACCGCTCAATCCACCCAAATTCCCAACAGTACGGCTTCTCCTCGACCTATCGCGCTTTCCATTCTCCTCCAGCTCACCGGTTCTTCAGGTCGCAACAATGGACGCCTCCAAGCAGCCCGTCAAGCTCGTCAAGGTCACCCGAGTTCTCGGCCGAACCGGTGCGTCTCCCCGAAAGTTGATATCAATGAAGCAAGATATCACGAGTCTCGAAACGAAAGAATGAAGGAGGGATTTTCTGACTAGATGGATAGGTTCTCGTGGTGGTGTCACCCAGGTCCGCGTCGAGTTCATGGACGACCAGACCCGATCGATCATCCGAAACGTCAAGGGCCCAGGTACGATCTGATTCTCGAAGCCCCCTCCAGCGCTTCAACGGGGGTTCAGAGTAGGAATACTGGACTACGAATGCTAACGTACAACCACCACAGTCCGTGAGGACGACATCCTCTGCCTCCTCGAGTCCGAGCGTGAGGCCCGACGACTACGATAAATGTGCATTCTGGGGAGCATGGGGTTCTTGGAAGACGGTCAACAACGGATGGTCTATGCATACTAATGCTATGACGTGCGCGCCTTGTATTGGGACTGGGACATTGACCTGGAGCTGCACATGACACTCCAGTTTCATTTGTTAGAGGAGTCACACGGACGGATCTGGTCTGGCATAACGAAAAAATCCCAGAACAGTTGTTCTTCTGCAGTATTGGAATCCGAAGAAAAGTGAAATTCATTTCTTGTTTTCTCTGTGGTATTCTCCCTCTGTTTCAACAGCTCCGATTCTTTCGAGGCCCAGTTCGGCTCAGTTCAGGCAAGAAAAGATCATACCGGGAGTTCCCCAATGAACAAGTGCTATGGCACGATCTCAACGACCTCGGGGCTTCAGAGTTGACCTGGCGGCTGGAGATATTATACCTCTTTATTTTCTGATAATGCGTCTCCATAACTAACCTCGCTCCACATTCACATCGTGAACTCTAGTCACGTGCAACTGTTTACCTCAGATTAGGCGGGGCGACCAGTGGAAATCTTGAAGGTTTCTTTCTTCCACCTCCAACAACTTTCTTTCCACAACTCAAAGCTCTCGCAACTTTCTTGGTAAGTCAACACATTTGTTTCCGTGCAATTCTATTTGGAATGATGTTTTAGCATGTATTACCTGAAACATACATTGATGTACCTTTTTATCACCAAGATCTCTGATCCAAAACCTCATTTACCGCTTGCTTTTGAACTCTGTTTCTGGCCACTGGCTAACATACCACAAGAATCTTCTAGGCACCTCACTTCCACAATGTCTTCAGTCCCCAAGCCTCCAACCGGACATTTCAATGTTCTTTACTTTGCCAGTGCTAGCTCTTTCACTGGTAAGGACTACGAAGCTTTGCGGGCCACGATGCCGCTCAACAAGCTCTTCACCGAGCTCGAGTCCAAGTATCCTGGCATGAAAGCCAAGATCCTCGATTCCTGCCTAGTCACTGTCAACCTTGATTATGTAGACTCGCCCAGTGAGGAGGGCACTTCAGACACAGTGATTCAGGAAGCAGACGAAGTGGCTATTATCCCTCCCGTCAGCTCCGGCTGAAGGATATCGAGTGTCAGTTGCAAAAATCGCTCGGTGTCTGTATTGTGATTCCTTTAAACCTCGTAGTTGTGGGTCGATCCTCAGGATTTTATCCTAGGGACCTCCATTATCCGGCCAGCTTCCTGGTAGTAGGGGCTCAAGCTCTCCAGCTCGTAGCCACGCCCTTGCCCAGCGTTGATTCCGTAGCCGCCACCAACCAGGATGTTTCTTGTGATATTGCCAGAACCATAGGATAGCTATCACAAGACCGACCATGAGCAAAACAAAGACCAGTGTTGATATAATGGTGACAATGGCGGTGAGACTCGTGATTGACGAAACCTGACAACCGAGCGGCCTTGTCCGTAACTCCCAACGTTCGGCCCAGTGCGGACAGACATTCTCGTTGTAAGCTGGTGCGAGCAGCGGGATGTTGCTAGTATTTGGTACACATGACCATGTCTGTAAGTTCGATGAGTATGTACTACTTGAAGCGACATGGTTTGCAAATGAAAGCCTACAAATGGACACCAGCCACATTGTGAAGCCGCGAGACAACCTTTGCATGTTTGATGCTTCCAACATCTTAGGAAGTGTTCATCATCATGGTTCCCAAACAAGGTGAAATTGGCTCGCGCAGCCTGAATGTCGTATGGAGACAACCGCAAAGAATCCATAGTCTTTGATTAAAGGCGAGGGTCTAGTGATGTATCAAATTGACTATAATGGCGACACCACATTGAGTTGATGTGCTTATCATAAACTCAAAAGAGGCCAAGAATTGAGGTTGAGCGGGGAAGCATCATACGTCAACCCCTGTAGCCACTCAAACGCCCACCATGTATGAAATCGATGCCTTAGGACTATCTACTCATAGCACAACTCGGTATTGCTTAACAAATGACTGAACGACATACAAACCTTGGCGAGGGTTCGCCGTATTATCTAAGCTAAGTGTAACAATGTATCCGTTGCATCCAAAGACACAGGAATGGCTGAAACTGGAAGAATGAGTTGCTTCGCCTCATTTACCAAGCATCAGACCATGGCGCGTTCTCTTGTCTGTCGAGATTTCCTCACTCGTCGCTTCACCTCCCTGATGTCTGCTCGCCTTCTGCTCGACCTTTCTTCCTTCGATTCCCGCGCTGGTACGTTGCCCAGACTCTCAAGCGGCATGAGATCAGCCAGAAATTGTCGAATGTGTAGGCCAGTCTTCTCATGGATGAATGAATCAATCTGCTCGTTGCAAGCTGCCGAAGACGCAATATGGAGACCCCTTAGCACATCGCGATCTAGGACTCTATTTTGGTCATAATCTTGATTGGCTGCTCGAAGATTTCGAATGGATGATGTTCGCTTTGGTACGTTTGGTCGTCCAATCTTTCGACCAGAAAAGCTTCGTGAACAGACAGTAACATGATTTGGTGATATGGAAGGGCTTCCATACTTCGTTCTCCTGCCCGATGATACATTTGCTTTATCTTTATCAAGTAAGTCCTTCTTCGGTGTAGATGGCGAGACATCATCAAAAGACAATCTGCAGCTTTGTTCTGAAGCTGTTGATGACGGATCTGGGTGAGGGAGTTCTGGCAAAGGTTTACTGGACTTTTTTGTGCTGTGCAATTGCTGCGGGACAAGAACATCAGCACTTAAGCTATGGCGGCTTCTGGGGCGAGGTTGCACCAATGTCGATTCCTTGACATCTCTCGAGGTCTGCACTGGTCTGATACAGGGGCTCTCCTCTTTGTTTCCTTGGCTACAATTTCTGTATGCACAAACGTCGTTTTTTGCACGGCGGTGGTGTTGATTTGAGGATGGGCCAGCATTATCTTGGATTATCGATTCCAACGACACGCTCGAGCTGATCATGGGTGTCCCTCGCCCATTGAAAAAAGCCCGGTTTGACAGCCTCATCATTTGCGTGATCCGTACAGCTGGGAGGGAAGTCGATTTTGTCTTCCGTTTGTTGGGGTTCTTTCGCGGGCCCGACCTTCTCTCCGAAGATGCGACATTGGGCCATTCGGGATATGTATGCATCCGTGATCTGGGAAGCTTGGCCGTAGGTCCTGTTAAAGCCTTCTCGTTGAGGGATTCTGAATATAAAGGTTTCGGTTTTTGTGTAAGCTGCAGACAATTCTAATCACTACTACATTGACACAGATCTCCAAGTTGACAGGAAGTGCAGCAAGCCTGGGGCACTTTCTGCTCAGCTTTTACCTTCTTTCTTCGATATTTATGGGATTTTTGCTGGTCCACCATTGCATATCTGAACTCGTCCATGTCTTTCGAGATCGGGAAAGGGATTTCTGTACTTGAACTGGGACACCCTGCGTTGCCATCCATCTGAAGGAGATGCTGTTGTTCGACATGAGATCGCGGTGCTTGGTTCATCATCGCTCTGTGTTTGCCAACAGGAGAACGCTGGGAGGAACGTTTCTTTTGGTCTTTTGACGTAATTGCAAGACCGGCAGCTTTAAACTCAGAACGAAAGGGCAGAAGAGCTGCTATCGTGTGAAGGCTTGTGCTAGAACGCGGTGGGGTCGGGGTAGGTATCGGCAGCTTGCCTTTTGCACCCGACTGCTCGGCATATTTCTGCAGCTCTTGAGTGAATCGATTCAGCACTTCCCTTTGACTTGGGGCTCTCGATTCGTTTTCGAGGTCATCCGAGGTCCAGGAAAGTGACTGCTGAGTGTCATTCCGTCCACGAACGGTTGTGTCCTTGATTGATAGCATGTGTAGTTGTTGGGCTATATTTCTCGAAATTGCCTCCACAAGTTCGTCGTTTACAGTCTGCTGACATTGGGCGACAGATTTATTGCTGAAGACATCTGTAGCATGGCTGTGCAATAGTACAGGACATGCGTGCGCCTCCATCTCGGATAGCTGGCCTCTGAGAGTCGAATGAGACACTTTTCTCGGGGGTGTTGAGATACCGATCTCGGACATATGCAAGGGACTGACATCTTGACGAGCCTCTTTTGAAGATGGCGGCGAGTCGTCTTTGGAGATGTGTTCGGAGCTCGAAGATATACCACGTCTTGGCCGCCTGTCACGAGCAGGGCAGTTTTTGTGCTGCTTTCCTGGTCCAGAGGCGGCAGAATCAGGCTCATAATCATCCATCCAGCCTGTTTCACCATTGTAGTGCATTTCCACGGCGCTATCGTTCGCTGCTTGAGCATGACTAGAATGGTTTATTTGGCTTGTTGCGTATGGTGTTGGATCGGGCGGTGACGAACTCGATCGATGACCATGATGTTGCTGGTTTGTGCTCTGGTGCCTTACTCGTACAGTTCGTCGTGGCCTAAAAATGGTACGCCCACGAGCCCTTGAGCTGTCGCTGGCAGAATGAGGTTTGCGTGTGCTGGGCAAGTGTGGGTTGCGAGAGCCAGGTTTAGATTCTGATTTGACCATTCTGCAATACACAAGCTATAAGGGTTTTAAAGTGTTGATTATATGAGAGAAAGGAGGCTTGGCTACGTCGGTATGGCAGAGTGATAATACAATGAGTTTGTGCTGATGATGGATGAAAGAATTCTGACCGAGGCAATGTTGGATTTGAGAGGATTCCGAGAACTTGCTCGGCCAAGTATTGGAAGGCACTATACAGGGAGATAATTGTACATCTCTTGCCACATTATTTTAGTCGAATGCACCCAACTAAACGTTGGAGTGAGAGGCAGGAGCCGCTGCATGCCGCCTACTTTATGTCTTTGATACCTGGTGAGCCGTAGACCTCAAGCTGGCGTCGTCCTTTCCTTAAGAGGAATTCAATAGCAGCAAAGTCGCGCTTATCGATAGCCAAGTTCCTAGAGAACTCATGTCTATTAGAGATATTAGAGTATTGATAACTAAACCCCATAAGTTTGGGAGTAGCCCACCTGGTAAAGCTCTCAAAATGTGAGCGAGTTGCCTGAGTCCAATGTCAGTCATGGAGGTCCTGAATGAATAATCCGGTCATACTTGTGGCTTCTTTCGACTCTCTCTTAGACAGTTTCTGTAGAGTGCGAGGACCTCTTTTTGGAGTCCTGAGAGGCGCGCCATGTTTATTGATTGGCTTTGGTCGAGCTCAATCACGATCGAATAATCCAAGTGTTGATGTAACCACTACAGTCGAGATACCTTTGGCTGGGGAAATATTGAAGCATCATTGTGGAGACTGCATCGACCTTCAGTAGGTATCTATCCACTAACTCTGGGGCTCTGGCCAGTTGTCTTGTGAGACTCCAAGGTCAAGTAGATAAGGTAGATATCCATCCCTATTTCACCAAGTGATAGAGATAGCTCTACGGGTGCCAACTATCGAAGTAAGATCACCAATGCCAACAACTTCCTTTATAGGTACTTCTAGCATGGCCAAATCATGATGTGCCTGACTAAGGTGCGGAATTACAGGCGGAATAGCCACCAACAGCCAGGGGTCCATTCCATACCTACACTGTACCTAGGTACCTAGTACTGTACTAATCTTCCACTGTCAACGCCCGATCTGCCTTGTGCGGAAGCTCATCAAACCACTTACAGCTACACCAAACCGCTAATATTAGTATCGCCTCACCCCTTTTAGGCTACAGTTCTCCCGCTTCAGACCACGCGCACCGTTCTAAGGCACGCTAGGAATGAGCTGAGACTCAACCTCGTTCCTAATGGCCCTCGAAACAGCGTGTGCCACTTCGCCCGCTTCTGCGGCAGAAATCCAGACATGGCCAGGCAAATGCGAGCGTGCCACGAGATGGGGCATCTGATTGGTCAGATGCCATTCTTTCATCAGGATCTTGCTCCATCCCCAAGGCATTCCATGGCATGGCATGATAGCTTCTCTCCAAGACTGCCTCCAGGGCTGACTCTAGGCCTGGAAAGTGCCTAGTTGAGCTAGTGATGTGACAAATTGGCCATATCATGACCCTGAAGAGAACCATTAGGTACTGGAAACCCCTTACCTACAGACGCTCCCATGCTTCCTGAGTTCAACCAACATATGGATGGTTGATTAGCTTACACGGGGCCACCAGGATCGGGTAGGTTGGCCTGCAGATCTAGGACACCTCTCTACTCATCAACTCGTGTACATAGCCTTCTATCGCATGGTCAACACCAAGTATCGACCCGTTCGATCCGCCAAACATATCATTGCTTTGTTTCTCACTCGAGTCATACGCTATCCTTGACCTGCCCGGTTGACGCCTTTTATCTTTTTATCCGGACGAGAGTGTGCTCTCATGTCGACAACAATCACAGGCATGGCAGGGTTGAGTCGTGAACAACCCCTCATGCCTGGCGCCTTCGGACCTGAAGATTACATCGATTTTTATGAGGACCCGTTCCGAGTTCTCGACGGCTCCGAGACTACTGGGGAAAAGCAAGAGCAGCGAGTTTCTTGGGCGGTCAAGAGATTGCCCAATCTTGATATTGTTGACCTCGACTGGCACAAATACAGCCCACCAAAGGCATTGAGAAAAGCACCAAATATCACGTCTCAGGTCCTTCTTGACGTACTTCAGTCTTCAGTTGAGAATGTTAACGCGAGAATTATTGAAGAGGATCGCCAAAAGAAAGAAAATGAGGAGCAAAGGAAGCAAGAGGAGGATGAGAAGGGTAAAAGCAAAGAGCCTTATCTGCCCATCATTATACCTACCGAACCTCTGGTCGAGGAAAAGACTAGTCACACCGTACCTCCTCCCAAGATTAAGAAAGAAATTCTCATGACAACTTTTGGTCCAAGCGTTGTCACCAAAGCCGATGCAAGAGCTAACAAGAGACGCCTTTTCGCCCTTCGCCGTTTCTTCCAGCGCAGTGATGAGCGAGGCGAGAGCAGTGCCACGGGTGCCGCTCTTGGAGCTTTGCGAGAACAAGTTGCAGAAGCTGAGCATGCCAGTGAAGGTCTCGGCCGGTTGACTAGACTAAACTCCGTCGAGGAAGTGTGAGTTCTCTTACCGTACATGAGGTTCCCCTGCTAAATAACAAATCCCAGGGAATGTGTGTCCTGTCTGGATGACTTTCATCCTAAGGATGTCATCAAAGTGCCTTGTCATAACTACTGTCACGACTGTTTTGTTCGCCTGGTTACTTCTGCATGCCAGAATGAACAACAGTGGCCACCCAAGTGCTGCCTAAGCGATATACCCGTCAAGACCGTCATGCGTTTCATCCCTTCCGACCTGAAAAAGACATTTGAGGAACGATCTAAAGAGTGGGAGCTCCCCGTCAGCGACCGTGTTTACTGCTGCAATCCAAACTGTAACCTCTGGATCAAGCCCAAGCGGATCTATCCCGGGAAGCGTCAAGGAATATGCGATCGCTATCATGTAACATGCACGTTATGCCGCGGGCCCGCTCATGCTGGAGAGGATTGCCCTCAGGATGTCGATATGAGTCTCACGAACCAACTGGCCGAGGACGAGGGTTGGAAGCGATGTTTTAACTGCAACGCCTTGGTTGAGCATAGGGAGGCTTGCCAACACATGACCTGTAGGTGTGGCACTCAATTCTGTTACGTTTGCTCTCAACGATGGCGAACTTGCACGTGTACGATGGAGGACCTCCAGGTACTGAAAGAAGGGGTTGTTTCTCGACGCGCAGAAAGGCGCGCTCAAGAGCTAGAGGAAGCCGAGGAATTACGGCATATTCTTCTGCAAATTGAGGAGTTTGAGCGTGAAGAAGCTCTCAAGGCCGAGCTTCTACGATTGGAGCAGGAAAGATTAGAAGAGGAACGCCGGCAGCGTGAGCTCGAGGAAAGAGTACGGCAGGAGAGTATCCGTCGGAGGGATATTGAAGTCAAGTATCAAGAGCTGAGGATGGTGCTCGATGAGTTACATGACCTGCAGCAAGTATTGCTCGATGTCGACCAAGAAGAGGAAGCTGAGAATATGATTATTAACATCAGAGCTGCAAAGCAAGAGTTAGAAATGAAACACGAGACGGAGCTGTCCGACTTGAAGACGCTCGCACTGGCGAAGATGACTGAAAAGGAAAACTCACTGAACAAGGACTTCCGGATTCGAGCAGCGGACGAGAATGAGCTTGAAGAAGCTTACCACGAGCGGCTCAAAGCATATTGGAAAGATAAGGATAACGGAGACCATGAAGTTGAGAATTCAATGCTCGCTCTCAGAAAGTGTATGGATCAGAAACACCATGCATGGCAGAAGTGGAAGGCCGACCAGCTCAAGGTCTTGGAGGCCAAACTCGAAGATAACAGAACATATCGAGAGGAGCTCATGTATAGCGCCAAACACCGGCTAGACGACTCTTGTAGAGAGAAAGAGGCGGAGATGATGAGGCGTATGGCAGCCGAGAAAAAGTGGCTTGAGGCTGTGATACTGGAGAGAGAGAAGCTGCTAAATGAATGGGAGGCTCACGAGGTTGAAGGTGATGCAGACAGCATATTCGCGGTGGAGTCAGAAGATTCTGGGGACGGTCACTACGTTATTGCCACGGCATTTTAGATCGCATAAACAATATACAAATAGCAATCACAACACTTGCTATAGCTTGCCATCATTCTGTAATTGTGATATTTTTTCCTTGAGCATCTTAGTAGTAAACGTCTGGTCACGTGCCGCGACTTGCACAAAAAACCTCTATTCTCAAGTAATTCAACTACCGTATACAACTCACTACAAACCAAGAAGCGCATCACGACTAATAAGAGCTTACTTTTAGCTTCTCGTATCCTTTCTCAAAATGTCGATTGGTGAAAAGGGTGAGTCTGACCAGTAAGTTCACACCATAGTTCCGATTATGTCCAGGGTATGCCTAACATTGTGAAATAGTCCACTCAAGATCTTTGATGTGGCTAGGAAACAGGATCATTTCTTATATGCTCTTGCGCCAATGGTTCGATATGGAAAGGTATATTTCGGTGAATAAAAACTGAAAAAAACCCGCTCATATTTGTTAGTTGGCATTTCGACAAACAGTTCATAAATATGGAGTCGACCTGTGTTGGTCTCCTATGATCCTAGCCAAGGAGTTTAATCGAAGCAGTTTTGCCCGAGACAGCGGTAGGTCACACTATGCCTGTACAATAAACTCCTAGCTGATTTACTGCAATAGATTTGACTATCTCTGCAACACCAAAGCAACCACCAACTATCGTCCAGTTCGGCGCAAATGTCCCCCTGGAACTTGCTCGTGCATCAGCTCTCGTCGCGCCTTACGCCCAAGGCGTCGATCTCAACTGCGGATGCCCACAGTCATGGGCTTGTGCCGAGACGTTAGGCGCTGCATTGATGAATCATCGCGAGTTGGTAAGGGATATGGTGGTTGAGACCCGACAGCGTTTGGCGAGTGATGGATGGGGTGTTGGCCTTGAAAAGGACATTGACAGTCCCAAAGGCCGAAGTGTGAGTGTGAAAATCAGGATTCACAACGATCTCAGGTACGGCCTCTCTCTCAGATAAGATAGGTTCACTGACATATTCAGGCAAACCATGGACTTCATAGACACCGTGATAGGTCACCCACAAAATCGCCAGATTGACTGGATCACCATTCACCCACGGACAAGATCGACCCCATCAACTACACCAATCAGGACCGAAGCCCTCGAGATCCTGACAGCCAAATACTCGAAAACACTCCCGATACTTCTTTCAGGAGATGTCTTTGACCTCAACACTCTCCCCTTTCAGCCCACCATCACCACCAATAACGACTCTCCCCTCCCCTCACTAACCAAACTTGTCCTCAACGATACCAACTCCGCTGGGAACATGTCACGCCCCAGTAACACTCACCTCTCTGGATTCATGTCCGCCCGGGGTCTCCTTGCAAATCCAGCCATCTTCGCTGGCTACTCGGCTTGCCCATGGGAAGCTGTTGAAACCTTCATGTGCAAGGTTGCAAAGGCTCCTGTGCCCTTCAAGCTGGTACAACACCACATTATGGAAATGACAGCGCCGGGCATGGGGTCTGACAAGGCATCGCTTCTAGATAAGAAGGAGCGCGCAGAACTCATGAAGTTGACCAACACTATTGAGATTATAGACTTCCTCGATGAGAAGATTGAGCAGAGGACGGGGAGAGCTGATGGCATGAGACGAGACCTATGAACCATTTCTCCGTATTACAACAACGGCCCTTAGACTACGGAAAGAGAGCATGGTATCTCATTCAATGCATTCGTGGCTACAAAAAGAAACACTCTGCAACCCATTCTACAGAGTTTCCCATAATCCGCCTCTTGCACCAACGCTCAAAGACCACTCAAAACGCTCTGAATACCCACCGTCCCCGAGTCATCGCGCCTCTGCACGAACGCCCTAAAGTCTGCCCTAGATAACTTCCCCCTTATGCCCGATGCCGCCAGTGTTCGTGTCTTTTCGCGGAGTGCTTCAGGGCCGACGATAAAGAGAGAACCAATCTCAGTGAGCATCTCAACAGCAGAGCCGACTTCCTTAGTCAATGGCCACTCACGCATTGTGGAAACGTACTTTGCGATATCTTGTGTGACCATCAGGCCTCCTGTGGCGTTAACCTGGAACTTCTTGAAGTGCTCAAAGAGCAGCTTCAGAATCACCAGAGCAAGTTCAGTAAAGAACTTCTCTGAGTTTTGGCCGTCGATAGCTTGACGAGCGAGACGCTGGACGCGGGCTAAGAAAGTACAGATGCTCAGGCACGTCTGTGTCTGTAATGAGTCGAGCTCGACCTCTTTTGGTCGGAAGTCCTGCTTCCGCTGACCAGCTAAGGACTTGGTCACCCAATTGGACACAACGTCGATAGTGCCCTTCATGACGTTGTTTGTCTTTTTCTCAATGTTACTAATGGCCACCCTCTTCTGTGCCTCCATGCTACGCCTGACTGTCGTGTTTGATTCCGCAAGCCGGATGAGCACGACTGTAATGAATCGATCCATGAGACTTGTGATTGTGACAGCCGGCTGTATCGTTGGCAAGTAAGATAGATCAGGCTCAGTCTTTGTGTTCTCCTGCACAGAGACTTGGTCAAGGGCGGCATCGAGAGTAGTCTCGATGTATACCTGGCCCAGGCTCGTCAAGAGCAAGTTCAGGAGAGTATTCACATCTTTGGGAGTATCGGTCTGGGTTCCGAGCTCAAGAGTACGCTGGACACTCTCAGCCAACCACTTGAGCATGCGCTTGGCATTAGCAACGCTCAAAGCGCCGTCCTCCTCCGAGACCTCGATTTCGTTCTTGTTATCCTTGTCCTTATCTTGAACGCCAGCAACACGCAGCATCATTTTCTTCTGTGTGCTTGTGAGTTCTGACGAGTCGAGACGCTCGATATAAGCATCCTTTGCGGAGGCAATCAGTTGTGTGCCTTGCTGGGCCAGTGAAGCCATGAAACCAGTAGGCGCCTTTTTCCGCCTGGAATGGTATATACTGTACTTGAAGAGCAGGGAGCTGTACATTTCTTCCAGACTCTTCCTTTCCCGCTCGATGTACGAGTTGCCTATCATATATGGCACAAAAAGCTCTTCCATCTGTTGGTCAAGTGTGTGTGCTATTTGGGCGGAGCAAGGCTCGGGGTGTTCTGTCAAGCCATGGGACTTGAGATCTTCGACCAATGATCCGAGATAAGTTCTTGATGAGTGCAAGGCTCTCAGGAAAGCCAAAGAAGAGATTTTGAGAGTTTCATCCAATACCATTTCGAGCCTCTGTTGGATTGACTGCTGAAATATTCGTTGAATGAACTTGATAAGCACTGTTTCGTAGTACGGAAAGATGAGTTTGATCTGGTTGGACTCGTCTTGCATGACGATCTTGATCTCGTCCAAAAGATTCTGCAGGCTTGGTTCTACCGTTGGCGGCTCCGAGTCAGGATCTGCCAGTTGTTCCCAGGTATCGCTATCCACTTGAACCTCATCGGCCAGGAGTTGATCGCGGTCCAAGAAGAAGGCATGCTGGTTGACAAAGGTCGCAATGACACTGGCACCTCCGTTGAAGTCGTAAAGAACCTTTGCACATTCCATCATGTCACTATAGTTGCCCTTTTTGTTGCTGTTTTCGAACTGCTGAAGCAGATCCTGTTCGAGCGTCTCGCAGAACTTCTCCAAGACTTCCCTGGTGTTGTGTAATCTTATATTTCCAACCACACCATTTGTTTGTCCCCCGTTTCGCTGGCCGTTCGTCTGCCCCCATGATGTTGGATCAAGTCGCTGGCTGATGCGCATGAGTTGTCGAACAATCATTGCGCATCGTACTTTGTGCTCGGAACCGGCCTGTCTTTGAACGTCTTGTAGGAGTGATAGCTTTCCTGTCTCGCTCACCTCTGTCCAGCACTGAATTAGAAATATGGCATCGTTCGCACGCCGTCGTTTTTTGTCCAGGTCCTCGAGCTTCTCGCCGATTTGGAGCGCAATGTTGCCGCCAGCGTGTGTTTTGATGCCGACTCCATTTTTGAAGGAATGTTCTTGATTGAGGGATAAATCTAACTGCTCGAACGCCCTCATAGACTCGTCGAGCTTTTGACCTAGGGTCTCGAGTGTTGAATCGTGGGCTACCTCTGCGCGGCGCACATGCGACATAAGCTCCGACTCCTTCTCCTGGAGTTCAGCTCCAAGCGAGCCAAGTTGATCGAGGGCATCTAACAGCTCGGGTCAGCACGATTGGATCTGAATATATAAGCCGGAAAGCGTATGCCAGTCATACTTTCAAATGTTCGAATAAGGGGTTTTGGATCGAAAGGTGTTTGCGCACTGCCAGACCGGCGATTCGAGGGCACGGCGCTCTCTGCTAGGCTATCGACAAAGTCACGCACAATAAAGTCCTTGTTGGAGAAGTCGTCCAGAGTGAAGCTTGGCCCTCTCGGGAAGAGAGTCTTGGGGCCGGAAGCGGTGCGCTCCATGTTGTTGTTTCTGATGAGCGTAGAGGCGCTACATGTGGAGGTGGATCATTGACAGTCGATACTTGGAAGAGGAGGAACGTGGAGTAGTGTGAGGTAAGGCTGCAGCGTAAACTGTTTGCTCGCGTCACCGATCCGTTTCGTTGTCGGTCGTCAAGGGCTCATGGTATTGCGTTGCAGGGCGGTAGGTTAGGATCCATACCTTGCCTCAGAGTGAAGCACCTTGAGCTTAGCTAGGTATGCCCGTCCGTTGTCGCAGCTCCAAAGGCTCAGCTTACAGCGCCCAGCCCCGCTATCAGCTGCCGATTTCCAGTAGAGGAGGAGCTGAGCCACAGGCACATACGCGACCTACAAGGCCAAGAGCTACGGTGGAGAAAAGCGACGTAACCCGTATCGCACCGCCACGACTTTTCTTGCCATGGCCTTGTCTTGACTTAGATACACGTCTGCCCACATTCACTTGTCCAAGCTTATAAGCCTGCCCATCCTCAGTTGTTTGCGTGATCGCATCCTTGTTTGAGTGTTTATAAAGCCGGAATCCTTTCGCCAACATTTCAACCCCTCACACACTTTCGCAGCTCCAATCGCCTGTTAAGCAGCCTCGAGGCTGCACATCAATAGCCATGCCTATCATGACGACTCGCGATCGTCAGGCCTACAGGGCCGACGAAACCAAAGACCATACGCTGTTATCGGAGAAGGAGAGGCAAAGGATGCTCAACGTATGGCCGCAAAGGGCGCATGATTGTAGTGCGCCATGCTAACTCATCGCAGTCTTATCTCCCTAAGCCCAACGATCCTCCGCCTACTCTAGGCTCAAACTCTCGACCACAGCGACGGTCGCGGTTAGGACTTCGTCGCTTCATCCTGAACCAAATCCACGTCCTCATCTTTGCCATTATGCATGGGATCTTCTCTCTTTACATAAAGATACGCCAGACCTGGAACGTGGTGGGCTACCAGATCTCATCCGTTGTCAAATATCATCATGGTACACCGCAATACATCAAGAAGGACCTGGTTGGTTTGACGAAAAAGCCAAAGCATCTCAGCGTTATTCTGAAGCTCGAGGAGAATCACCGCACAAAGGCTGATGTTGAGAGGCTCCTTGACGAGGTAGCCGAGATTGCGACATGGTGCGCCTGTGCCGAGATTCCGATGCTCTCTGTGTATGAGAAGACAGGTTCGTAGTGACACATGTGATACTTTTGTACACCCTCTAACATATAGCAGGGATCCTCAAGAAGCACATGTCTCGAGTCTACGATGCTGTCAACCAAAAATTCGCTTTCTACTTCGGCCCCGAGCATCCTGGTCTTAGTGTTACATCACCCCATAAGGAGGACCTCCCAGCACCCTTTGGTGAGAAGGCCGAGGAGCATCTGCGTCTGCACCTCATCTCCGAGCAAGACGGCCGTGACTCCATGGTCGATCTCACACGTACCTTGGCCGAAATGTCGCAGAGGGGCAAGCTTTCTCCTCACGATATCTCCACGGAACTGATTGATGCTGAGCTTTCTGAGGGCATCATGGATGAGCCTGATCTTTTGCTTACGTTTGGTCCCTACCTCGAATTGTCGGGTTATCCTCCCTGGCAGATCAGATTGACTGAGATTTTCTGTTTGCAAGACAATGAGAGAGTCGGATACCAGGTCTTCCTCAAGGCTCTGCAGCATTACGGCAGAGCCCAGATGCGCCATGGTAAATAAGATCCCTTTGTCTAAATTTTCCTTTGTTGTTCATATTTCATATACCTTAGAAACAATCATATCTGGACTCATGGTTTCCAGAGCAGCATTTCTCGGACCTCCCTGTTCCATCTGTACACTGGCCCTGTTCCTACATTGTAGTGGTAGTAATTATCTGTTCCTCCTTTGACCATCGCTCTCCGAAAAGTTATGTTAATCCTTCCGCCATCTTCATGATTCTTCCCTGTTCGCTTTGGTATAGCGTGCAGCCAGTTAGACTGTGTTCTCCCTCTCATTAGCACCATGTCACCACTTCCCAATGGTAGTTTGAGCGGTTTCGTGTTCACCGAAGGGGGACTAGGAGCATTCGGAGGTGGCGGTTTGTGCTTCATGAGAAAATCACGACGTGCTCCTAATGAGAAAGAAGCAATAGCTGGGTCACGACCCAAGAATTGCTCATCATCACTGTGAAAGCTGATGCTGTCGGAGCCAGAGGCGTAATAGTTGACGAGGCAGAAGTTGTATTTACAGCCTGTAGATAGCTCTGTTCTGTGACGAAGTTCATCGAGGCATTTTGGCATAGGCCTAGGAGGATACCTAGCATATCGTTTACCCACGGCTCTCGAGCCTGTGTTGGCGTCTACTGGGAGACCTTTGTCGTCGAACTTGGAAGTCTCATCAAGACCAAATACAGTTGTCCATCTGATAGCCTACATTAACATCGTTTCTTTCGGGAGCAATGCAGCCTACCTTGGAGTTCTTATCTGGGTTTCTATGCCACCTCGCTTGATCTTATACTCGACTCTGTAGAACGGGAGTTCTGAACGAAGAAACTCAAAGAGTCTCCGAGATACAGAACCTGAGATGAAGGGCTCAAAGTATAGGAGGTCAAGACCAGGTTGGTCATTTATTTCTCTGCCAGGTTGATCTGGCAGAGTAGACAGCTCCTTGCTTAAAGATGCCGGTAGGTTCTTGATGGGATGAGGGTAGAACTGATGCTCAGAATATGTGGTCTATGGCTGTCAGAGTTCATGTTGATGAGTTCTTGTGTGCATTTTATGTGGAATTATCTCTCACGTCTTCTGAAATCACGTCGCTAGAAGTGATTGCTCCAGTTTCTGTTTTGGGTTTCTTTACTGTCGGACTAAAGAAGGCATCAAGTGTACGCTTCCTAGACATGATGGCAGATGTTGCAATGGGATTGGTTCTCAGATTACTGTAGCCTCAGACTTGAAAGTTGATGAATTATCCGAGCCCGAGTTGCTCTGCACAAATAAAGATTGACAACCGTGAATATGTGTCTTGAAGTCGTGACATCACTCCAAACTCCCAGCCTTGCGTATAAGTGAGATGGGAGTGTGGCGCATGCATGTGGCTGTGTATAAACATCTAAATTCGAGCCCTAAAAAGCTCAGCCAGCCTCATTTCTAAGATCTAACTAACTGACCAGGGAAATAATAGTGAAGACCCTTGTTTGACTCATGTCAGTCAGTGCATTTTCGCCAAAAATTCAACAATACCTGAGGTCATTATGGATGTTAGTTCTCAACCCCTGTCACTAGATACAAGATAGAAGAAAACTAATGTATCAAAATATTTAGAAAAATTCACAGTTGCGAGAAATGAACCTCTTCCGAGCACCAGCCGCTCGTGCGGCAAAGACACTCGATAGGTCCCTCTTTGCAAAAATTCTTAACGCTGCGGCGGCTTCTATCAAGGAGAATAAGCTGCTGTCCAAGTATCGAAAGGAGCTTGAGAAGACAAACGAGGTTTTGTTTATGGAGAGATTTAATCCCATCTTGCCTGACCCAGACCCGTCACTTGCTTCTCAGGGCAAAAAATGCATCGTGTTGGCTCCTCAGATTAAGTCTACGTGTAAGTTGTAGAATGTCCGACGAAATGTTTGTCGAGACCTACGCTAATCATAAAGACAATAGCCCCAGACACATGGAGTCCCATCCTCAAAGAAGCCTCAAAAGTCGGTGACATCAAGGTGGTGCCGTATGATATTGAAATCGGATATGATTCCTGGTCTTATCGTAGGTTTGCACACGTGCCTTACTCACAAGCGGACACTGACAAGTACGAGTTGATGTCATGAAATCCATCCTTCCGGATGAGCTTCACGAGGAAATCCCAAGCGGTTTCAACACCGTGGGACATGTCGGTATGCTCCTCGCTCATCAAACGACGAGCGTCCTTGTTAACATATAAGCGCAGCCCATCTCAACATCCGTGATCAGTACCTCCCTTACAAGAACATTATCGCCCAAGTACTTCTAGACAAGAACCCTCACATCAAAACTGTTATCAACAAGATCGATAATGTCGGTTCAGAGAACGAGTTCAGGACCTTTGCCTACGAAGTCCTTGGTGGTCCTGATGACATGAACGTCGAGGTGAGCGAGGCTGGCTGCGTTTTCAAGTTCGACTACTCCAAGGTATACTGGAACAGCAAGCTTGACACAGAACACAAACGGGTTGCAGGGCTTTTCAAGCCTGGAGAGGTTGTTGCAGATGTCATGGCTGGTATTGGGCCCTTTGCGGTGCCAGCTGGCAAGAAGGGCGTCTTTGTCTGGGCCAACGACAAGAACCCAGAGAGTTACCGCTACCTTGAGGAAGCGATCCGCAGAAATAAGGTGAGCTCATTCTGGCTGTCGCCTCATAATGGTTCGACATTAACATTTAGATGCAGGTCTCGGAGTTTGTCAAGCCCTTCAACTACGATGGTCACGACTTCATCCGCACGTCCGTAGACCTTGTCCTAGAGGCATCAAAGCGCGGTGACTGTGCCGTCATCAAGCCTCCAAGGCACCCAAGAAACTCTACGGCTCCGCCCCCGGAGCCTGTCCGAGTACCCGTGCCACCAACGATCTCACATTTTGTCATGAACCTCCCAGCATCCGCAATTGAGTTCACTCACAATTACCGCGGTCTATACCACGGCCACGAGGAGCTGTTTGAGCCTCACACCGAGACCAAGCTACCCATGGTGCACGTGCACTGCTTCTCGGTCAAGGCTGATGACGAGACACCCCTCATGGACATCTGCGAGCGGATACGTAAAGAGATTGGCGTCTTACTCAGACCGGGTGATCCCGAGAACCAAGGTGAGGTACTCATATACGATGTGCGAGATGTCGCTCCAGCAAAGAGAATGTTTTGCGCTTCATTCCGTCTACCGCGTGAGGTTGCCTTTGCCGAGAGGGCTTAGACGGGGTCGGTCGATGTCGATATTGATGGCGCCGGTAGATCTCGGGCCCCGGGTGGGACTTGTCTGCCGGGCGAACGGCCGGAGGGGTCTGCGGTGTGTTTTGTGTTGGTCACTACTGTATTGTAACGTATCCGCGCCGCGATAGGATATCGATTCACCTACCAAATGCAGTACGAGGCCGGAAACTCAAAAGGAACAGACCAAGGCGCCCAGACTTGCGACGAATGCAACTCTACTGTACAGTCAAGAATAGAGTCGCATTTGTCGGGATATGACCGTCGATGATGAGGCGCTTACTTATCGCTGATATCTTGTCGTCTCCAAGACCCCAAGCCAAGCCAATCAGTGGCTGGGTGAGTTTTACCGTGATCCGTTCAGGCACGATGACGCTCTCATGATAGATGGCAAGTCAGTGTGGTAGAGAGAGCCGTGATAACGGTCCTGCGGGGATCCTTTGAACCGTTGTAAAGCAGAACATGACAGAGCCAGAACAGATTTGCGTGCAGCCGGTCAGCTCAGTTTGGGGATATCCTGGCAGATCGATGGTACATCCAACTTATGAAAACTCCTCCTCCATTTGCTTGTTTCGTGAGCAAAACAGGCTCACAAGGCGCCATGTGTGGCTGACAAGGTCAAGACGTGGCACCCCCCTCACAATTGAACATGAGCATGAACCCCTGGCATCCCTGCTCCCACTCACACTCGCTGGTGAGAAGGGGTTGTGTTGCCCATCTCATCAGCGGCGGCATCTTATCTTGGACACCCTTTAACGTCCAGACACCTGACTTCTTGTTGAACAACGCAGACACACCCCTCAAGCTGCTCTGGTCTGCATCCTCGCACTCTTTGGTTTCACGGCATCACCGTTGGACTGCAGTCTGCAGTGTAGTGCGCCGCGCATGCATTGGAGCTGACGCGCGCCCTGCTGTGTAACTTGGAAACCCCGAGCCAAGGCTGCGGAGGCCATCAGAGATCGCAGAGGCAAATCAATCGCTCTGAGACATTCAAATCGACATCGAATGGCAAGACAATCATTCAGGGTTCTTCTGCACGTTTTGAAAGACACACACACATGCTGTGCTGTGGGTTCTGGGTGTGGCTGCATATTGTCATTGTCAGTGATAGTGTTAGTTATGTATGCCATGATATCAAATTTCAATCTCGCAACCTTGCTAAGCATCTTTTTTCTTCATCAGGCAGGCTCCTTCTTCACAGGAACCATTTTTGTTCTTCCTCTTTCAGTGATGTGCTTCCATCACATCTTCGAGGCCCTGGTCTTCCCGCCATCCCGACCCCAAATCCAGGGTTACCTCGAAATCTAGGCGACCTCGGTGTGGTATTCCGTAACCCTACACGCAGGTAGGGGTGCTGCCATCCCGCGCAAATTCCCCTGACCGATCTACCATACGCACATCCTGCCATAAATCATGTCTGCAAATGCAAGCCATGGTTACGGTGCGTTATCAGCGAGACACCAAAGCACGACACCATGAGGCACGGTGCCATACGATCTTAGCAGCATCAATCTGAAGAATTGAGATAGCATCAAGCTCTAGAAGCTTATCAACTCAAGTTGAACAGGGACATTTTTAAACACGTGCTGAATTGACAAGGTGCACTCGGCGTAGAATCTCAAAATCACAAAGAAACCGAGATGCAAAGCAACCCGAGCGTGGTGAGACATGTTTGGCGAAATACTGCCAGTGTAAACGGTGGCGAGAAACAGCCCATGCAAGTGATTCCTTGAACTTGTCGTCCAAGCCCTCGGGGCGGGTCCGGGATTTCTTCATCAAATGCAAGAGAAGCCATTCGGAAATCACAGACATCATACTCATACCCAATTGAGTCCAACTCCTTGATCCTCTGAGGCGGCTCGTCCAAAGAACGGGTTGCAGGAACTTCAACCTACGGAGAGAGGCTCTGAATGGAATTATCTGGTACCCGGGTCCATATGCAACGCACATCAAGCATCTATCTACATCAAACGGCCATCTCCAATAAGGCTCTGGTGCAGCGCCTCGGGAACCAGGGTCTGCGAGAGTGGGGTGTGGAGTATGGTATCGAGATGAGGAAGCGAGAAGTGGACAGTCAAGCCAGTCATGAATGAGGCTGAAGACGTGAGCACATAGAGAAGCGACTCCTCGAGATAGGGTTGCAATGGAGTTGCCGTGGGTGTTTCGATAACATGGATCCATGACTGAGGTGATAAGTCAAGAGGTGGCATATCCTAGCCTAGCAAAATTCGCTGGCTTCGCGCCAAGTGTGGGAGGAAGAATCGAGCTCGTCACGATCATAGGATTGAAAGTTCCCGATTCTCCAGGGGTATTGGTAATATCTCAATTCATGATCCTGTTGGCCCTCGTATCGTGGCATACCTCACTGAAGGATGCACATGAATGAGCCCTTCACATGCCAAAGTGTGGCTTCTATTGATAGATCCGAATCTTGTTGGTCAATCCAAGCAATGGAGCCACATTACTAGGAAGAAACGAGTGTCGAATGCAGAAACTCCAACAGGCAGCCACTTTGGAGGGGTTATTCAAGAACCACAAATTACCTACCCATATATCTCTAGTTCTCTCTTGTCGTTTGAGAGAAGTTAGCGAGTTCCACTCACTCGGTCCGAGACGATCTGCTTTCACAACCTCTCGGCCGACCCGACCTAGACTGCGTACGTACTAACAACGAGGGGCAATAGTGCGGTATGATTGGCCCGATTACCTAGAAATCGCTACATACCTATTGTTCGAGGCTCGATTCCTGTCCTAGAAGCAGCAGTTGCTGGACAGCTTAGTACATAATAAACTGCTTGTCAAGCGACTGTAACCGTAAGAGTCCAGTAACATGAAAGATCCCTCATCGCGGGGAAGTGAAATCATTGGACGATGTATGCGCCTATGTTCTGACACCGTATCATAGGAAGTCTCATAAGCAACCATGACACCGAACTGGGCTAACGGCATATTAACATGGACGCTATGAGCATAATTTCCGTATTTGATCATGAATTGGCGGAGCCAACCAAAGGTATACCTACTTTGTCTCGTCATGACACACGATATGTGCTCTCTCTAATGAGGGTGAAAACAGCATGTCTCAACGGGATGCCTCGATACAACTCGAGAGCTATCACTTTTCGAGGCCCGTCACGCAATGAGGGGCATGGTACATATGAAGAACCGACAGACATCTTACCTATATTGGTATCCCGAGAGCATCAGTGGACAGTGACATGCTTGTTGCTGCACTCGTAAGCCCTGGCGGTTCTGCCCACACGCCCATTACTGGCTTATATGCCTTCAATCACAGCATATCTCAACCCTGGAGACCGAGTATGAGACCGATACATGTGTCCAAGGAACTCTTGGATCAAGCTACAGCACACCTTGAGAAATACCTCAAATGTTGTATTGGCTGGTGGAGTGTCATTTCTCTGAAGTCTTCAGGTGGAAACAGCCAATGATGCCAGGCTAGCCAAAGCTTATGTCTTCTCCAGTGCGGAGACAACATGAAGATCACAGCCTGGGGTCCACCGTGATTTGAGAAGGGCTCTAGATCTTGCGTTATTACGGCCACGTCCATAAGCTGGTTCGGAGTCGAGGCGAGAAGTGGTGATCGATCTCCATGTCGATCAGGGTCTCTATTGAATGGCACCGTGATTCAGCATTCTAGCTTCGAAGCGGGTATATCCAACTAGTGATTCTTTGTTGGCGAGCGTATGCGAAGAGACATAAAACTACTTGTGCGAAAGATGTTGAACTCTCTTGGCTTTTCGTAGCTGGTGCGAGTAAGACCGATGCAGGCCCATCAACGGATAACCAGGAGGTTTCATTAGACATTTCCGTCGATACATCGGTGCAAGTCCAATATGGATACCTAGAAAATAGAATCATAAGATTTCAGCCATGAGAGGGTTGTCCCCAGGGGTCATGACGCACTGAAGTTCTTCAATCGGAAAGTCTCGAATAACAATAGCCAGATTATCGCAAATCTTTAAACAGAGCCGCAGCTCGCTTGTGGACCAGACCACAGCTGATGATGGACGGAGGAGCTATGGGCTTTGCTACAGGTCGCCGGGGTTGGAAATGTGCAAAATTGGGTCTTAACTTACCTAGATTTGCCACTTAGATTTTCTTTACAGCTTTATATATTTAATAATAAAAATATTAAAATTAAAAAATTAAAAATTAAATATTTCTTTAAATCTTATTTATTATATATTTTTATTTTTATTTTTATATAAGGGTTATTTTCTATATAAATTTAAATATAAATACTTTGTGTCTTGTACTAACGCTAACATTT
>JABFFB010000573.1:0-66637 GCA_013623555.1 Fusarium nisikadoi | reverse complement strand
GAGCCCTCCGCTAGGAGCCCCCGGAGGGATCTCACATGCTAAAGTACAAAGCTCCAGTGAACCAGATTTCTTCACATCTGCGTCAAAATGCAATCCACAAATGCTGGCTTACACATCAGGTTGAGATCTCTCTTCCATCAGCAGTACATGCAAATCGCATCGGCCGCTCGGGGTACTTGACCCCGGCACCGCCCCACACAAAAGCCGGCGCTACACGGGCCAAGTGCCGAGAATGGACGGCTAGGCCCGTTAGTTTGACGTCAGTCGCAGCAAGAGCCGGACGGAAGAGTTTGTCAATGTGCTCGAAACGGTAGAGAGTTGGCCCGACTGCAAGGATCCAGGCGTGGAGAAGTGAAACGTGTGCATGTGGTATAAAGGTGAGTGCGTCATCCATTAGAGTTTGTCTCATCATAGCATCGCGTCTCATAACTCATACCCAACCACAAATATCCCTCACTCAACCCATCACAACAATCACAACACACCCATTCACACCACCAATTCATACACAATGGCTCCCAAGGTTCTCGTCGTTCTCACCAGCCAGTCCAAGATGAACAATGGACACCCCACCGGCTGGTACCTGGTAAGCCGCCCACTCACTCACCACATCTCAATACTGACTTCAAACAGCCCGAGCTCGCCCACCCCTACTATGACCTCGTCAACAAGGGCGTCGAGATCACTGTCGCCTCTCCCGCTGGCGGTGAAGCACCCCTTGACCAGGCCTCCGTCGAGATGTTCAAGGGCGACGAGGAGTCCGTAAAGTTCCTCAACGAGGAGAAGAAGCTCTGGGAGCAAACAACCCCCCTCAAGGAGTTCCTCGGCAAGGCCTCCGAGTTCGACGCCATCTTCTACCCCGGCGGCCACGGCCCCATGTTCGACCTCGTCAACGACGAGACCTCCATCAAGCTCATCGAGGAGTTTTACAAGGCCGGCAAGCCCGTCGCCGCAGTATGCCACGGCCCCATTGTCTTTGTCAACGTCACCGTCGACGGCAAGCCTCTCCTCGAGGGCCGCGAGGCTACCGGGTTCAGCAACTCCGAGGAGGAGGCCGCCCAGCTGACCAGCGCCATGCCCGTTCTCCTCGAGGACGAGATCAAGCGCGTCGGTGGAAAGTACGTCAAGGCTGACGACTGGGCTGAGAAGCTGGCGGTTGATGGACAAGTTATCACTGGACAGAACCCTGCCTCTGCCCACGCTGTTGGAAAGGCTATTCTAAAGGCCATTGGTGCTTAAGTAGATCATGATACCACGTTAATACAATGAGATAATGTTCAAAGTTGACAGACTGTACCCTGTTGTTCCCTCCGGGGGCTCCTAGCGGAGGGCTCTTCCTCGCTGCGCTCGCGTGAGATGAATGACGTGGATTTGATGAAGCTGAGATTTACATGCCGCTGATGCTGTACTGATCTCACAAATAACGGAGTCTTCTTACTCCTCCAGACCACTTCATTTGGATGTGGAGTGTACACACGATAGATGAATATAAGATGATGAATAAAATGGTGATAAGTTGATTACATTACTAATCTTTCTTGAAAACTTTCTCAAACCCGGTCAGGGTAAACCGATAATGCACCTTATTCTCCTTCACACGCTCAACAGCTTCAGCACATCCCTTCTCCGAGATATCAATCGTCTCAACCCAAGCAACAATATTCTTCTCGGCTGCCAACTTGAGCATGGCATCCATCTCCTGGTGGTTGCCAAGATGGCTCCCCGTGATCTTACCAGCGTTACCGGCAAATGTGCCAGCAGTCATCTGGGGAAGCGGCTCGTCAGGTATGCCAACATTATGAAACTCTCCTCCAACGTTGAGCGTAGACATGTACGCGCTCATGTCGAACTTATGTGTCATGTCGGCGCAGTTGAGGATAAAGTCAAAGGTGAATTTGTACTTGTCGGCCCAGTTCTCATCAGTTGTGACGATGACCTCCTTTGCGCCGAGCTTCTTTGCATCCTCCACCTTTGACGGGGAGTGTGTCATGGCGTAGACTTCAGCGCCGAGTGCTTTTGCCCACTGAATGCCCATGTGTCCGAGACCGCCGATACCAACGATAGCAACAGTCTTTCCGGGGCCGACGTTTGCCCTCACGAGGGGAGAGTAAGTGGTGATACCCGCGCAGAGAAGAGGAGCAACCTGCTCAGACTTGAGGGCGTCGGGGATCTTGAAGGTGAAGTACTCGTGAGCACGGATGTGCGATGCAAAACCGCCATGCGCAACGCTTCCATCTGGATATGTGCAGTTGTACGTGTCCACCATATCAGGACAGTAGTTTTCGTTTTTGTTCTTGCAGAGCTTGCACTCCAGACACGATGCAACTTGTGCGCCGACGCCAACACGGTCTCCGACTTTGATGTCCTTGACGTTGTCGCCTACACGAACAGCCTTGCCGACGACTTCGTGGCCGACGCAGAGAGGGCCCTCAAAGTCGCCCCAGCCGCCGGTGACGGTGTGCACGTCTGAGCCGCAGACACCGCAGGCTTCAATCTCGACGTCAATGTCGCGATCGCCCCAGGTCTTGGGCTTGAGGGTTTGTTTTTGGAACTTGTTCCATGATTTGGGGCTGTCGACGCAGAAGCCTTCAAAAGTATCAGGGTAGCCCATTGTGATTGGTCAGATTTGATTTATATATTGATGTCTATCAAGGTTCTATTCAAAGTATTTATATGCTCTCTCGTCTCTTCTCCTCTCTTCTTGCCTTTGCTGTTGTCTGTTCTCAACTTTCTTTATGACGTCTTGAGTGAATGTCTATGACGCTCCGCGATAAAAGCTCCGGGGGTATTCATTGACAAATTATCTGTTTCCATTGCACTAAATCGGATAAGCTTCTCGAAATAGTCCGATCGAGATGCATCTGATGAAAGTTGAGATAAGTGCCGTCAAAACCGTGGGTCAAATGACGTATACGACGATTGGCGAGGTTACGTTAACAGATAGAGTAGTATTCGGGGAGCTACGTGATATTTCCGATTAAACTGATAATACATACTCTTCGATGAAGATGAATCGGCTCGTGCAGGCTGCATCTCTGATCCAACGCCATTTGGTCGATGGTTGAAGGTCCTGATGTCTGTCTGTCCGACATCTCCCAGGTTCCAACATATCTCGATCCAACGGGCCAACCTGGTCCTGCAACATCACCGTCTCCATCTCTTAGCTCTGCCACTTAAAATAGTCACATTGTCAGTGACTGGGAGAAATGCACTCCCCGTTGTGCTGGTTTTGATCAGGTCGTCTGCCGGAACATCTCGATACCCTGCAGCTGGTCAGGTCCCTGGCATCCAACAAATGTTGTGAGATTACCCCAGTCATTCAAGGGCCTCGTCCATGATTCACCCTTGGCTCGACTGAACATTCTGGTTTGCGGCATAAAGAATACCGAGAAACTTGTTCACAGATGAAGCAGCTGGAAGAATTGTGGTGAGCCCAGTGGACCTGAGTCAAGGGTAGCTGTTGGAATTTCAGCCCGTAGATTGGGAGCAAGAGTCGTGGCAGTGAGAGGCTTCATGATTGTGGCATGACAGAAATGAAGTCGCCATCGCTAGGAGTGCCTTAAATACTCGATGACGATGTTGGTCTGAACGGCTGATGAAATGTACGTTTAGTGTAGCCGTATGATCGGGTTCATTGATGTCAACATGGAATACGACGAATGCGATCGCGCAGCACATCCAACAATCAAACCGACGTGAGTCCAGAACCTGCTACAGCTCTCAGTACTTATCTCATACTGTTGGTATTTCAACAATGCATTGGCACAGACAGGGCGCGAATTGAACATCAACTACTAGATCAATCAACTCGCCCTCCTTTCACCCTTCGCAGCATCCAAAGATCTCTGCTTCTTCTCATCATTCGTATCCTTGACAAAAATAGAAACATGCTCAGGCACTTCAACCTTGTTGTACGGGCCAGGAATAGGCTCCCCAATCGTCTGATACACAGGCAACACTCCCGTCCACGTCGAATTCACCAGACTCTCATTCTCCAAATCACTCTTATCATCCGTCGTCGATCCCGCGCTGATCTTGGCACTTGCCGACGTGATCTTGACCTTGAGAATATTCGTACTCTGCATCTCCGACGCCAACGGAGGCTGTCGCGTATGTTTCCAACGATCAGCCACAACACTATTGCTGATGAGCTCCATCGCATACAGCTTTTCCTCATCTGACTTGACAGTAGTGGCGTATCCGTAAAGAACAGCAGACCGATAGTTGTAATTGTGCGAATACGTCGCCAGGGTCAAGACGAGTCCATCAACGTGCGACGCAGCGACACAGATTGGCATTCCCTGCATCTCTTCTCCATCAACTGTAGATGTCTGAGCCAAGTTCATGATCCTCGACGATACATATCCGTGAAGATACAGTTCAAGAGGATCCCGCAGACTCGAACTCGGCCGATCAAACGACCCCAGCTGTCCTATCATCGGCAGAACAACCGGAAATGGCTGAGAGGGTGTATTGAACGACACATGAAGAATCGGACATGTATTGACGATACTATGAACAGTCTCGAGGTCATAAACCCCGTTGACCTTGTACCGTTTGATGGTGTTTGTCGAGTCTTTGGGGTACTGAAGATTATGACGACCCATTTTGCTGCTACTGATTACAATTCCTACAACACGATAGGACACCCTTATATAGCCATCTGTATCTATTCACAGGCTAGAACTGCCCTGAAAGGTAATTATTCGCGTGATAAGAACCTCTAGCTCAATTGCATGTGCCGGACCGGAAAAACTACCCCCCACCTCCACATCTTGATCGTGGCCACACTCATCATCAAGATACCCCGCGACATCAAAGTCGCATCAATTCACCATGGTTCTTCAAGATCTCGGCCGTCGCATCAACGCGGCGGTCACAAACCTGACCCGAGAGCAAAATCTAGACGAAAAGGTGTGCCCAAACCCTCCCCGTCTCTCCCCCCCGCTAACAGTCTAGGCCTTCGATGGCATGCTCAAGGAGATTTGCGCCGCTCTCCTCGAGGCAGACGTCAATGTACGACTCGTCGGCCAACTACGGAAATCCATAAAGTCCACTGTCAACTTCAAAGAACTCCCCCCCGCCGTCAACAAGAAACGCCTCATCCAAAAAGCCGTCTTCGATGAACTCGTCAAGCTCGTCGATCCCCACGCCGAACCGTTCCGACCGAAGAAGGGAAAGAGCAATGTCATCATGTTTGTCGGTCTCCAGGGTGCCGGAAAGACGACCACCTGTACAAAGCTCGCGCGACACTACCAGTCCAGGGGCTTCAAGGCCTGTCTGGTCTGTGCCGATACCTTCAGAGCTGGTGCTTTTGATCAGCTGAAGCAGAACGCCACAAAAGCAAAGATTCCCTACTACGGTTCCCTCACAGAAACGGATCCCGCCGAGGTTGCGAGAGCTGGTGTTGACCAATTCAAGAAGGAGAGGTTCGAGGTCATCATTGTCGACACATCAGGTCGCCACCGACAAGAGTCTGCCCTTTTCCAGGAGATGGTGGATATCCAAGAAGCCATCAAGCCCGACGAGACAATCATGGTCCTCGACGCTTCGATCGGTCAGCAAGCAGAGTCCCAGGCCAAGGCTTTCAAGGAGGCGGCTGATTTCGGAGCCATCATCATCACAAAGACCGACGGCCACGCACACGGTGGTGGTGCTATCTCTGCAGTCGCTGCAACACACACACCCATCGTCTTTATCGGTACCGGTGAACACATGCTCGACTTTGAAAAGTTCGCCCCTCAACAATTCGTCCAGAAGCTCCTCGGCATGGGCGACATGGCGGGATTGATGGAGCACGTGCAGAGCCTCAACCTCAACCAGAAGGACACCATCAAGCACATCCAGGAGGGCATCTTCACCGTGCGCGACCTGCGCGACCAGCTCTCCAACATCATGAAGATGGGCCCCCTCTCAAAAATGGCCGGCATGATCCCCGGCATGAGCAACATGATGCAGGGCATGGACGACGAAGAGGGCGGCGCCAAACTCAAGCGAATGATCTACATCTGCGACTCAATGACCGAAAAAGAACTCGACTCGGACGGCAAGATCCTCATCGAACAACCCACCCGAATGACGCGAATCGCACGAGGCTCCGGAACATCAGTACGCGAAGTTGAGGATCTCCTCACCCAACAACGAATGATGGCAGGCATGGCAAAGAAGATGGGAGGAAACATGAAGAACATGCAGCGAGCGCAGCAAGCAATGGGCGGAGGAAACAAAGCACAACAACTAGCAGCTATGCAGAAGCGGTTACAGAGCATGGGAGGTGCAGGCGGTGCAGGAGGCATGCCTGATATGGGCAGCTTGATGAAGATGCTCGGCGGAGGAGGAGGCGGCATGCCCGGCGGCATGGACATGCAGGCCATGATGAGGCAGATGGGTATGGGCGGTGGCGGCATGCCTGGGATGCCGCCTGCAGCTGGAAGAGGTAGAAGGTGACCGCGTTAAATGGACACGATTGCCAGTCACTTTTGTCCCTGTCGATTAGTATACGCATCTTAAAATTGATGATACCCTGACCTCAGGGCAAAGCTCCTGAAGCGCCTGACATCCCGAAATGCTCATCATGAGTCTTGTCGAGTTACTGAATCCACACCTGGTGAATCTCATCGTTTAGAGCTCTTGTCTACCCCTACATGATGGATATCCCTCCGGGGGCTCCTAGCGGAGGGCTCTCTCTCGCTCCGCTCGTGTTTGATCGACAGCTCGAGAGATGCCATTTATCGGCTGTGGTATGGTTGTATATGATGATTGCCTTCCGTATCTGAGTACACCATATCTCGCAGCATGAAATCCAACATTCTCATAAAGCCAGCCATTAGAAACATGAATGAGGTAGACGGCAAGTGTTTCGCTTTCATAGGATGGCTAGCTCTTCTTTAATGTCTCTACAAAATAGTATCTCTAATGTGAGTTTATGATCTCTCCTAAATCTACCACCTAAATTATGAGAACTTACCATCATGAGACTGCCTTAACCCAGCATGTACTTTCATCTGTGACTCGTGACTTTGACCCAAGCATCTCCGTCCTGGTCAATCTGTAGCATGTCTCAGCCGATGGAAATAGACACAAAGTCAAGGCTTTGATTGGCAAGAGGCCGAAGTGGTCGCATCTAACCGCCGACCAGGACAGGGGTGAACCAACAGCTTTTATTTCTCAGACGCTTTTAAAACCGCAGACAGTGACTCCAAATCCAATCTACAACAATTACCTCATTTACTGCTCTCTAAATCTTCCAATATGTCCTCAATTGATGCCGACACGCCACTTCCCTCAACTGAGGGTATCACGGAAACCGGTCCTGCTTCCCATAGGCATCGCACTCCTTCTGTCTCTATTACCCCTCCTGGTGGGACCAGGGAATCCTACGGTCTCACATCTGCCATTAACAACATTCGTCTCTCCGACACAAATGGTACTACAAACTCATCATAGAGATTCCGCTAACATGTTCAGGGCATGCATCTCTCTCCCCGGAACCGAGACGTTCCAGAAATGGTACGCCCGGAAGACGGCGCTCAAGTACTGGGGCCGGCCAGCAGCATGATGTCGCCGACGAAGAGCTTCCTGATGATGCATTCCATTCCCCCGAGTTCCAAGGGGCCTTTAGAGATGCAAAGCAGCTCATGTCCAGTATTCAATCTGTGCTGGGGAGCTCAAACATCCACGAAGAGTCCGAGTCAACCATGCGAAAGCTTCATGAAGAAGCTGGTAAGCTTGCCGCGTTCGAGTACCCAGCAACTCGTACCGTTGGATTCGTAGGCGACTCTGGTGTTGGTAAGTAACCACTAGATGTGATTCGCCGCTGACAGCAACAGGCAAAAGTAGTCTGCTCAATTCACTCCTCGACACAAAAGGGCTTGCAAGGACTGTAAGTAACTACCCAAGTTTCGAACCATGCTTACATCTCAGAGCAACAACGGAGAAGCTTGTACCTGTGTTGTGACAGAGTACCATTATCACAGTCGTGACACGCTTGACATCCGAGTTAATCTCTTCTCGATCGAGGAACTTCAGGAGCAACTCGGTAGACTCCTTCAAGTCTATCGCACCTTTGAGCTTCATCGGGATGAGATCACTGATGCCGCTGAACGTCAAGACATGGAGGCAAATGCCAAAGTGGCCAAGGATACGTTTCAAGCCATGTTTCGCGGTCGACTGACTGATGAGGCATTTCTGATTCGTGAACCCTACGACGATGTACTCAGTAGGCTCACTCGTTGGGCAGCTGATGCAAGTCCTTCGCCTATGACAACTTGTCATACAGGTCTATCACCCCAAGCTTGTTCCAACACTTTGATGGAGCTCTCCTCTGAGCCGGCATCAAGAGATTCTCCAGCGACGTGGCCCTACATTCGAAGCATCAAGTAAGTACATCCAGATTGGACCAGAAGTGACTGACAAGAAAGGGTCTTTTTGAATGCGCATATCCTCAGCCGAGGCTTGATCCTTGTGGATCTACCCGGCCTTCGCGATCTCAACTCTGCTCGAAGGATCATCACTGAACGCTATCTCCTGGAGTGTAATGAGATCTTTGCAATCTGCAACATTGGGCGCGCAGCCACTGACGAGGGTGTTCATCAAGTTTTTGACTTGGCTGACCGTGCTCGTCTGTCGAATGTCGGCATTGTCTGTACTCGTTCTGATGTAAGTAGCATTAGGCATGTGTGAACTCGCTGACCTTGCAGGACATCGACCCCGAAGAGTCAATCCGAGACTGGCCAGGGACAAGGGCAAGGCATATTGAGCAGCTGCTGGAGCATATTGAAACAGCCACCAAGGAAATCGAGGATCTACAAATAGATATCGAGGATTATGAAGCAAGTGATCTATCTGAACAAGAAAGACAGGAACTTGCGGAATGCCGGGAAGATCAAGCACAAGCAAGGTGTGTTTCGTTTGTCGTTGGTATTGGCAACGCTAACAATTCAGGACACGCAAACAGAACTACGAATTTGAGTAAGTTGCCAAACAGAACAAGACTCGACTAACATTCAGACTCAAGGAATATCTGATCACAACCCGCAATCGGATCATCACTGAATCACTCAACAACACCTACGCCGGCCGCGTCACACCCTCCAGAGTCTTTTGCGTGAGCAACACAATCTACTGGCAAAACAGAACTGCCAAAAAGTCAGAGGCCAGAAGACATCTCGATCTGAGTGGCATTCTGCAAGTTCGAAAACACTGCATCTCGATTGTTGCCAACAGTCAACGACGCAGCGCCACACGATACATGAAAGACCAGATTCCCGCTTTGCTTGCTGACATCGAGCTATGGGTACAATCTGGAGCCCGTACTGCGAGTGAAGAACGCCGCGAGGCGCTCTGCCAAACTCTCGACAGTGTTGAGCGTCGTCTGAGGAAGGTATGAGATTGTCGAAGTTGCGTTCCGACTGACTTTTTAGGACTTTGCATCGCGCGCTTTCAGTCGCTTAGCAAGAGGATACAACGAAGACTTTGCGGAATACATCTACAACAGTGAGTACCTCGGTTCGGTCAGACTTATACTGACCTCAAGATCGCCACATTTCTTCATGGAGCCGGTCAGCCAAAAGTGCAAGCCAGGATTGGGCAGGGGTACGTCGTCCGATATTGTTTGACCAAGCTAACACATTCAGTGGCACCACAGTAAGTTGGAAATGTCGCAGAGGGTCAGGACTGATGATCAGGTTCTTATTCTGCATTCTGTCGAAACTTTGGGGACTACTGCACCCCTGCAATCGGATCACGAAATTGGAACGAGGAGGCTATGGATGAGATGGTTACTGATCTCGGAGGGCCATGGGAGGAGATGTGCGGTGTCCTGCAGGAACGACAGTCGAGTATGCTTGAGAATGCAGACGAATTCGCAGACATGGCTATCGAGAAGCTTGGTAAGTTGTACACCAATGACTGGGCATGCTGACATGAGTAGAGGAGCATGATTCTATCGATTCTTTGACTCGAGCTCTCGAAAACCGTCAGAGTATGTTCCTGGCTGCTATCGAAAAGGTCAATGATGAGTTTGAGAACAACCTCAGGTGAGTAGCTGCAGTAACTGCCATCAACGCTAACAGGTCAGGATCCTCCGCATCGAATCACTTTCTGGCCTTCGAAGTTCGGTTTTCGGAAAATCGATGGAACCATTCTACAACAGGTCCAATGCCGAATTCGGTACGTCTACACATCTTTTACTGACGCAGCTAACCCTCCAGGCCGAGGAAGTGATGCTCGTCGAAAGGCCATCATCAGAGGGGCATTGAGCGATGAAGATCTATTCACCAAGCTCATGAGGAGCCTCAAAGACAGTTTCCGGGTCAATTCAGAGGCCACCCAGGCCAAGATACAGGAGGCGACCATGGAGTATTTGCGCGTTATCGAGGAACGGTTCGACCTCGTGCGGAGTGAGAATGTCGCTCGGGAAAGTGAGCAAGATCCAGATTTTAGACTCCGGGTTGATCAAGTTGCCCGAGCTGGAAGGGAGACTATGCAGAGGGTTCACCAAGTTATCTGATGTTGTCAATTGACTCGATTGTTATCTTTACCTATTCAGGAAGCGGGGCTGGTTGTAAGAAGGCGTTGCATCCCTTCTGAGAACAGGTTAAATATCTGTCGAGGAATATTCATTGAGAATAAATATTCGTCAAGAATTTTTTCTGCAACTCTACAGATAATGTCCGCTCGCACAATGCTTCGACACGTCCGGCCTCTCTCATTCCGCCGTTACATCTCGACTCGAGATATGACGGCTACAGATTTGAAGAGGCTAAAAGTTGATCAATCCCGATTGATGGACACTCTCCATGACACCTGCAAATGGGGTACTGGGGTCAAATGGGGAGAGTAAGTCTCACGGCCCTCGTCAGATCAAGCTGACGGAATAGCAACCCAACCGACACGGGAATGTCACGGCTGGCACTTTCGGATTCAGACAAAACAGTCCGAGATTGGTTTGTCGAGACTACAAAGTCTCTTGGATGCAAGGTGACCATTGATTCAATTGGAAACATCTTTGCAGTTCGACCTGGCCGTAAAGATGGCCCTCCCACTATGGCTGGGAGTCATTTGGATACACAGCCTACTGGCGGTCGCTACGATGGCATCCTCGGCATCCAAGCAGGAATCGAGATGCTCAAGATTCTTCAAGACCATAATGTCGAGACAGAGTATCCCGTCGGTGTGGTCAATTGGACAAAGTAAGACATCCCACAGTATCGACAATTCTGACAATTTAGTGAGGAGGGTGCACGATTCCCAATCAGCATGATGGCTTCTGGTGTCTGGGCTGAAGCCATCTCGGAAGAGAGAGCTCACAACTCGAAGGAAGTATCAGGTAATGCAACAGTCAAGTCTGAACTGGAGAGGATTGGGTATCTCGGTGACACACCCGCAAGCTACAAGGCCACGCCCATCGGGGCGCATTTCGAGCTTCACATCGAACAGGGACCGATTCTAGAGAGAGCCGGAAAGAAGATTGGTGTAGTCCAAGGTGTCCAGGCTTACAAGTGGTTCACCATCGACATTACTGGACGAGGTGCGTGATTGACAACACGACGAACATGGCTAACAGGATAGATGCACATACTGGCTCGACTCCATTCACCGACCGAGCCGATGCTCTCTTACTCGCTGCAAGACTCATCACTCACTCTCACCGACTGGCGACAAAGCACAAAGCTCTTGCGTCGACTGGTATTCTGAACCTCACTCCTGGAAGCACCAACACCATTCCCGGTCATGTCAGCTTCACCATTGACATTCGCTCTCCATCCGATGAGACAGTCGAGAAGCTTGAAGAGGAGCTGCGCCGCGACTTTGATCTGCTTGCCCAGGGAACAGATGTGGACGGATTACTGGCCGGATCAACTCCTGCCTTGCCACTGTCTCTCAAATGGCGAACCGACACAATCTCAACTGCGACAAAGTTCCACCCGGATTGCATCCGAGCAGTCAGAGAATCTGCCGAGTCTATCCTTGGAAAAGATGCTGCTATTGACATTTCCAGCGGCGCTGGTCATGATAGTGTCTACACAAACAAGCATTGTCCTACTACCATGATCTTTATTCCATGCAAGGGGGGAGTTAGTCACAACCCGGAGGAGTACTCGTCACCGGAAGAGTGTGCAATTGGAGCAGAGGTTCTGTGCCAGGCAGTTGTCCGATATGATCAGACAAGGGTGTAATTTGTGGACAGAATATTGGTTCTTAATACTTGATTCATCTATCTTCTCATTGCATTAGACTAGATCTTCCATGAGCCTTGCGGCCATTTGGTGAAATACCCTAAACCATTCACGCGAACCACGACAAGTCGAAACAACGTATGCTAAGATACCTGGCAGAGTACTATGAGATACTCTCATCAATGAATCACACAATACTCAAATATCAGTGAAATAAACACCAACATTCGTGATGATTGAGTTGCAGTGACGACACACAGTACACGCACAGTACCACACTGTAACCATTCCCCTCACCTCATTCAATCCCTCATTCAGCACCAACTACCTGCGCCATCTCCGAGTCCTTCAAGCCGCGCTTTCATCTATCTTACCCGATCTTCACCATGTCTCAAAAAACACAAGAACCCGTCATTACCAAAACCTCTGACCTCTCGGTCGATGAGGCAAAGTGGGTAACCCTCAAGAAAATTGAGTACGTCGATCAAGTCGGAAAGGCACGAACATGGGAGGTCGCAACACGAAAAACAAGAGGAAAGTCTGGAGTTGATGCTGTCGCCATGGGAAACATTCTCCTCCACCCATCAAAGCCCGCTTCCACTCTACTCGTCATCCAATACCGACCCCCTCTTGATGCCTACACCATCGAGTGGCCTGCTGGACTCATCGACGCTGAAGAGACTGCCGAGGAAGCAGCTGTTCGAGAATTCAAGGAGGAGACTGGCTACGATTGCAAGGTTCTGAGTGTCAGCCCGGCGCAAGCTGCAGATCCAGGAATGACAAACGCCAACATGCAATTGGCAATGGTGGAGGTTCAATTGGGCGAAAACGACGAAGAGCCGGAACAGAGACTTGACGATGGAGAACACATTCAACGGGAGATCATTCCTCTGTCAGAGTTGTATGAGCGTTTGGTTGAGTACTCCAAGAGAGAGCGTACAGTTGTTGCAGCCAAACTTTTTCACTTTGCTGCAGGCATGCATTTTGCCCAAACTCAGAAGTACTTCTAGACAATAGACAGCCATCGTGGCCTTGATTATCCAAGCCTTCGCTTATCTAGTCTCCTCGCACTTCGGGATCTACCCGGCTGACTCAGCTAACCCCTCCATTATCGCCCCATCGTCACCAACCTCATCAACTGGATTCATGCACGAGATGGAGATCAATGATGGCGTTGGACTGGCGCCGCCTATAAATATAGACCAGGACGATTCAGAACCCAGGCCAAGAGTCGCCAAAGCCTGTGAGACGTGTCGGAGAAGGAAGCGAAAGGTTGGTCACTCCTCGTCGATTACGGCGCTAACAATGGCAGTGTGATGGAAGCTACCCGTGCGCATCATGTCTAAAGAACAATATTGAATGCGTCTACGTGCTGGAAAGACCCAAGAGGTAATCATCTCGATCTAGTGTGTCGCTCGCTAACTTGCAAGGAAACAACGAGACTCGGAGCTTGTGTCGAAACTCGAAGATCAACTCCTTGACCTCAAAGACTACGTACGGAAGCTTGAGGCTGCATGCGGGCATGTCAATCTTCCAGACTTTGCACCGAGTCTAGAAGATGACGCTGCACACACCGCGGATGACAGCCAAAGCTCTGCCATCAATGACGTGAGTACAATGATGTGGCGGATGAACATTCACGGTGGAGAGACGTCTTTTCTTGGTCCATCTGGCAGCTTCTGCTTCCCTGTCGGTGGCCATGGGATTGAGACCGAGGCCATCAGGCATGAACCGGAAACAGAGAGTATCCAAGCACTTCTCGACCTGTTCCGACAGCACATCAATTCGGTTCATCATTTCGTTCCTTCACCAATGATCGAGACACTCAAAGCGCCTCAAGAGACTCTTGAAGGTGAGCTGCTACAGGTGTCGGTCCTGGCAGCAGCGAGTCTCTTTGCCGACTCACAAGGACAGATGTATGCTGACCGAGCAGAGGCAATCGTGATGAAGTGTTGCCGAGTCCCAAACATTGTGACGATACAGGCTCTGGCGATATTGACCTGGCGCGAGCTGGCACTGGAAAACGAAAGCAATGCATGGCTGTATAATTGTATGTATTGTCACGATGCGCAAGCTCACGCTGACATGACAGCTATGGCGGCGAGTCTTGTAGTTCACCTCGGGCTGCACGTGAGCTCTTTCGAAAATGTCATGCAGATACCGATTGGGCCGTCAGAGATTAACAAGAGCGTACGTGTACAGACGTTCTGGTCGGCCTTTTTAATGGACAGGTAGGTCTCAGAATGAAGTGACAACGGATACTGACATCCCTAGGATATCCACCTCGATGCTTGGACGGAATTGCATGATTCCCTGGCGGAGAGTTCGAGCGACACCATATCTCAAATCATGCAGCAACCCCGCGACAGAGGACACAATATTTGACGCCCACTGCCAGATGTGGTTCATTCACGACCGATACATGGATAAAATGTGAGTGCTCTGTGCCTGCGGTGCTCGTGAGCTGACTGTACAGCTACTCGTTCGAGTTTGGAGAACTTGAACATTTCGAACGGCATCAACTTCTCTCGGAAGCCAGAGATCATCACATGAACTTTTTCCGCCAAATGGGTCGCGATCTTGAACTTCGAAGAAACGATATGAACCCCCAGGTCATCCTCCTTCACATGGTCTACAACATGTCGTTACTTCTGATACATCGGCCATATCTCAGGGAACCGAAAGGGAGTGCCGCCCATCAATTATCCATCAGAACAAATACGACCTCTGCACACGCTCTGGTCAGATTGATCCGACAATACGACAAAGAAGCCAAGATTGAGAATGCCCCGTTCTTTGCGATACACTGTATTCTCACAGCTGCTGTGAGTCTGCTGCTGAATGCGACATCAACCAACTCAACCATTCGCGGCCAATCGGTGCATCGGTTCCGAGTCTGTGTCGACGCATTGGACAAGATGAAAAGGTGGACAAGAGCAAGACGAGGTCTATTGCTTCTCAGAGAGCTGGCCAACAGGTGGAAGGTTGTCTCGGCGCTGCCCATGAGGCACAGTGTTCCTCTCATCCCACCCACTCCGCAAGCCGACGATTTCGATTGGGGCATGCTGTTTGTCAATCTTGAAGAGCCTCTCAATTTGGACGCCATAGACTTGTCAACGCCTACCGGGGAATGGCTGTTCTACGAAGGCGACTAATATATTAACTAAGTCTGACATCTTTCTGACACTGGGTAATGGGAGGTCATTTGGTTTAAAGGGTTCAGTTGAATAACTAATCGTTGAATTAATAAACAGGGTGTCAGAAGCAGGATGACCCTGACTGACTATTCACTACAGAACTACACGCTTCTACTTCTCATCGACCCATCCAGCTTCGAATCCTCTTTCCAAATATATACAGCGGAACAGTTGTCAGACAGATGCCCAGAGTCAATCCTCCCCAGGTACTGAAAAAGACCATCGGCCCTTTTGTGGCATAATAATCGTTGAGCATAAAGGTGAGGCCAAATGCAAAAGAACTCTTGATAAGCTGCGAAAGTTAGTGCTGATGAACATGCTAGACCAAGTCTTGGACTTACCATTGCTAGGCCAAAAGCGCTTCCTGCACGATCCATACACACATCATTGGTATACGTGACGATACCTGTGCAGCCCGCGCCAACACCAAAGTTGATGAGAGCCAGAAAGACGCAGCAGACCATTGTGGGCCTGGCATGTTCGATTGCATCTCCAAGGCCAAAAGCTCCTACAGTCATGGTGATTGCAGAAGGCACAATGACGACGAGTCGGAACTCGGGCTCGTACAGACCCCCGTTGAATGCGGACATGTAGTGAGCGGCAAGATCAGACATCCAACCAGAGGTCAATGTTCCAAGGGCAGATCCAATAAGAGGAGCGACGCCAATGACGAGTCCGACCTGGGTTGCGTCGAGGCTGTATGGTGGAGCGCCAAAGATCTGGTCAGCCACGGTGCCAAGGACAATGACCCAGGTAAAGGTGATTGACCACATGATGCAGCCCCAAACTACAACAGGATGTCGAAGCATGAGAAGAGGTCTGAAAACACTGGGCAGTAGTTCTTTTACGCTGGCGAATTGGACATGTTGGACACCACAGATCTTCTTCCATGTGGGTGTCTCTGGTGTCTCTGGATCGACTGCAGTCTCGACATCCGGGGCCTTTTCAGACTTTTCGTTTCCACCAGATATCACTTCGTCTCTTTCCCATTTGGTCTCGGGGAGAAAAAAGACTACCATGATCAATCCCACGCCAAAGGCGACAGCAAGGAACCAAAAAGCCCATCGCCAACCCATGTCGACAATGAGATACCCGCTGATGACTGGGGCAATGTTGACAGAGACGATGACGGCAAAGTTCCACAGGCCGACCCTTCGACCTCTCTGATGAAGAAAGAAGACGTCGTTGACGCAGGATGTGCCCGCGAGAGAAAAGCATGGTCCCATGGCAAGTCCCTGGAATACACGAGCTGCCAGGAGTGACTCGTAGCCCTGCGAAACAGCCGCCCAGATGCTGGAGACTACCAGCAGGATTGAAGTCAGGACAAAGATGATCCTACGACCCCAGAGATCTGCAATGATTGCCGAAAAGTAAGAGCTGACACCAAGACCCAGGATGAGTGATCCGTTGAGGAGGGCCACCTTGGAGAGAGGTGTCTGGAAGGTCTGCGACACAATGCCGAAAGCTGGAACGAGGACAGGACCAAGAGCACCAGTAACGCAGGCACCAAAGAGGAGGGTCAAGAAGTACAGCTCCTTTCGGATCCGCGACATGTTGAGAGGGTCATTGGGAGAGTTGGAGGGTGCCGGCACCAGAATTGTGTGCATGCCATCTTGGGAGTCTTCAAGGAAGACTGTCCCAGCAGGTTGCTCTGAAGCATTACTTTCAAGGACGCCGAAAGCCATTGTGAGGATGCAGTGGATGGTCAATGATTGATGATCATGTATGGTATGGTCAAGTCATATTTATGCTATTCAAGTTACGGAACACTCCCGAGTATCTCGAAAGCCATCACAGACTCGGTATCTGGTTATCATGAGACCCACTCTTAGCGGCGGATGCAAAAGAGCCGCCGCTGATAGCACGAATCGCGGGGTTGAGATCACTTTGCGGGGAAGAGATAGGCGTTTTTAGCGGCGGATGTCAAGATTCCGCCGATGATACGAAATCAAGTCTTTGCAATTGATGGACGGAGGACTTAAACTGGCCATGGCACAACTCAACGCTGGCACCTTTGCAACGATTATAGGTTCTCTGATTCAATTTTTCTGATTAAAGTTCCCAGTCAACTTCCGAGTCAACTTCTCAGCAATACATCTCAGCATGATCAACTCGTCACAACACTCTCCTCCAATGGCAAAATTGGGAATCGCCTCCGAAAACACTCGACACCAAGTCAGGGTCGCAGTCACACAAGCTGAACCCGGATGGCTTGACCTTCAAGGCTCAGTCGACAAGACATGTACTTTGATCACTGAGGCCGCCAGAGGAGGTGCTGAGCTGCTGGCATTCCCCGAATGCTGGGTTACAGGGTACCCTGCTTGGATCTGGTAAGTTTACCTGGCTCTCAATTGACACGACGCTCACACTGCAAGGTCGCGACCAGTTGATACACACCTCACAAGCCGGTACATCAAAAACTCGATGCGCACCGATGGCCCAGAAATGGCACGAATCCAGCAATGCGCCGCCGACAACAATATTACCGTCGTCCTTGGGTTCTCGGAAAATTTTCACAATACTCTGTACATCTCGCAGGCCATCATCGACTCTGACGGCAAGGTACTCGCACTTCGACGGAAGATCAAAGCCACCCACATGGAGAGGACAATCTTTGGTGATGCTTCTGGCGATGCCCTCACAAGTGTCGTCGACACAAAGGTCGGCCGTGTCGGAGCCCTCTCCTGCTGGGAACATATCCAGCCCCTGCTCAAATACTACCTCTACACCCACCGCGAGCAGATCCACGTCGCTGCCTGGCCGCCACTGCACCCATACAAGGACGAGAACGAATTGTGGTCCATGTCGAGAGAGGGTACGTTTGCAGTCCCATTATGGCAGTCCCATGACATTCACTAACGAACAGGCACCCGCGCATTATCCCAAACATACGCAATCGAGTCACAGGCCTTTGTCCTCCACGCGACATCCGTCATCAGCGAGCATGGCATCGGCCTCATGAACACAGGAGGGGGGGCTGTCATGAGCACCCCAGGAGGAGGTAGCTCTGCGATCTTTGGGCCCGACGGGAGGATTCTCACTGAGGATATGCCCCAAAATGAGGAGGGTATCCTGTATGCGACACTTGATCTGGATGAGATTCTACGGTGCAAGAGCTTTGTGGATGTCTGTGGGCACTACAGTCGGCCAGACATGCTGTGGCTTGGAGTTGATCGGGAGGTGAAGAAGCATGTACAGTAGTCGCGTACTGGAGGGCGGCAGTCACCGGTTTGATGGCGGCAAGGACAGCCATTTACTGACTTAATCAGGCGTTATCGTATTTAGGAGTGAGGAAAGTCTTTGATCTTGGCTCTGGTCAAAGATAGGCAACAGCATGCAAAGTAACAAGAGTTTTGGCAATCATCTCTTACAGTCTACCAACCCTTCTCAAACATAACTGAACCCCATCCTGCCTGTAAAATGCAAATGCTTCAAATAAGCCCGACCAACAAGGGACTTACACCCAGGTCTAGTGTCATGTTATACCGACATCCACCAAATTCACCACTCATCCAGACAACTAGGTCGACTCCCCCTGGCCCAGTACCCTCTTGGCAAGATCAGTCACCCATGTTGCGCCATCCATGCTTTTGTGCAGATGCGGCCCGGCGATGAAGCCTGGGGCGTAACTCCTGGGTATGGCGTCGAAGAAGAGATTGAGAATCTCAAGAGAAGGTCTGGCTGCAGTCATGTCATCTTCCAGTTGACCGCGGTGGATGAGGAACGGTTCAAGGCCGTCTCCAAAGATGCCGTGGAGAAGACCATGGAAGATCATGATGGCAAACAAGCCCTTCTCTTAGGAGGTGGAGTTGAAGCCCGACCGAAGCAAGAGGATGAGGAACAGAAGTGGCCAGGTGAGTGGCAAGGTGGGTGGTAATCCAGACCACATTGTCCGCACCTGTTTCTCCGGAACCAAAAAGGGTGAGACCTTTGCCTGTCCTCTTTGTGATACGGCTGACTATACTGGAAGTACCTGCGCACGTATCGCAGCTCTTACCTTGACTGAACAGGCCAAGTTACTTATCATGGACCGCGGCAACATGACTGCGCATTACTCTGAGACCAGGGACGACTGTTGGTGGCGGTTGATGCACAAATTCTGCATGAGTGAAGAATTTGACTTGACCCTCATCAGCATGGTACCATGGTCCAGTAGCTTTCCCACCAAGCCAGGAATGAAGGGACAGACATTCTTGAGCTTCAGAAGCAGCACGAAGGGCTACAAGAACAAGTGTCCGCGTTGCTATGAAAAGCTCCAGGCTGTTTTGATGTTTGACTCACTCATGGATTCAAGTAATGGATGAATAGAACTCCTGGATAGAGAAGAAACAAAGTAGGACATCTTTACGGTGAATGAAACGTCAAGCACAAATTTAGAGTCATGAAACGGGCGTCAATGATGTGGTATTCAGCTACTGCTCCCCATTCCATCACCAGCTTCCATCAGCTTCCACCAGCCCAATCAGCATCGCAATATCCTTTGCACCATGGTCGAGTTCAAAGTGAAACTAGTTCTTCTCAGCAGAAGAGTCCTTGTCAACAGAGGACAGGTTCTCGGCGGGGACATCGCCCTGGGCGGAGGAGTTGGCAGCGCCGGCTGCATGAAAGTCAGTATGGCACCGATGGACAACATTCCCAGACTTACCAGAAGCAGTACCAGTCAAGTACTCGGCAGGAATCTCCTGGTCGTCACGGAGGGGGGCAAACGTGACAATGATGCTGGTGCAACCGGTTTCGTCAAAGACCTTCTTGGCTGCAGCGACAGCAGAGGCATCATCGCTGAGGACGAAATGGTAGACACGGTCAGAGTCGCCATTGCCAGTGTTGGACTGTTCAGCAGACATGTTGGGCGAAATGTTGGTGGTTGAGTTGATATGGGAGTTGAAAGAGTTTGGGCGCGAGGGCAGCAAGTTGTGGTGAAGTTGGATGAGAGAAAAGAAATTTGGCCCGGGAGGGAGGGGAGATGTTTATATAAATAGCTTTGGCAGCTGTAATTGTGCGCTGTGCTGATATTGTTGCCCTAGAAGCAAGGAGTGGATAATGATTCACAGGCCAGGAGTGATCATGGCGGGATTGCTGGCCACTGTTGATTCTGGGACCCCTCTAAGACTCCATCTAATTAGGTAGATAAAAGACATGCTACGAATGTTTCATTCTTTATCCCAATAATAGGCCAAAGGGGTAGATATGCACCTGTGGGATACAGCATCAGGTGGCTGCCAGACGAACACTGGGCCTTACAAAGCTACAGAAGATATTTTCAGATACGTTCAAAGTGGAAACGTTCAGAGCCTGTCCGATGGCTATCAGGATCTCAGGAAGCCATGTCTGTGAAGAAGTACGAACCGGAGAACGGAAAGGCCTACGCCGAATCTGACAAAGGATGAAGTAAAGGGGCTGAATAGTGGCAGACGTCATCAAAAGGATCATGAACATACCAGATTACTCCTGTTTTTAGGCTCCCTTTGATGTCTGCAATGATAGAGTAAATGGTTTGTGATACAGTGATGTTTCCTTGGACAATGCAAACAAAACAGCATGCTTCCTCGTTTCAACAATGGAATGAATAAAATGGTGAATGTTTGCAAATGAGTCAAGCTGAAGTGATATTACCTGTTTGGACAGCCCTAGATAATTACACAATGGCAATCGCAAGAGTCCACACCTGGGACAAGAAACAAGCACAATCAATCACGACAAACGCATTCAGGCAAGTACCTCAAACATCTTCTACCTGTCAAATCTCCATGCCCAAATGTACATGGCTCCCAGTTGCCCCACCCTTCTGCCACAACCGTACCAGCAATCTGTTGTCTGATACTGCCACAGATCTAGGCTCCTTTCACTTCTTCGGTGGAGTACTGCAGCATTAGCGGCAATCCTGGAATCAATCTGCCCCGCCTAAGCTTTCAGCATCGTCCACAACCATACTTTCACCTCAACCTGGTTTGAGGTTCACAAACTTCATCATCCAACATCACCACACGCAGGGTATGATCATAGTAGCTGCTCAAGGCAATTGCTAATTCAAATACAGACTTTCGACGATGCCTGTTCTCTCTGACGACGAGGTGCGAGCCCTCGCGGCCCAGGTGAAGCAGTAGCAAACCGAGATCGACGTAAGCACGCTTCGGGCGCTTCATCATGGAGGCGGGTCTTATGGAAGACAGTCATGTGAAGGACGTCCAGGTCGTGTATATTCTCAAGAGCAGCTGGAAAAGGGTCATGATATCAGAGACAGCATCACCACAGACTGGCCCAACATGATGGACAAGGAGGATCATGTCATGGCTGACTTTCTTACTGAGGCGATAACTCTTCAATTTTGAACGACCAGCCTTTCTGCCCCCAGAGGAGTTCTTCTGGTTCTTCAGTGCTTGTGCCTGCAAAATAATCTCACTTCGCCGCCTACCCAGACGGACAAGGCCACTGACCTTGTCTGGTACGTTGTTCGCTGACATCAAAAAGCATACTCCCCTTGCTACAGGCAATGAATACAATGGGTCTTCCAACGGCAAGACCACCGAAAGTGTCACTGAGGCCACCAAGCCCTCCAACAACAATTAGTCCTCGGGAGCCGGATACGTGGAGAGGCGCTACTGGGCTGAGGCCGGGGTTTCCAGGGGGTTGATGGACGCATGAAAGCACAAAGGCCTTTCTATTCCATTCAACCAAGATGCCTCAAATAGACAGCATGGTGCGATTAATGACAATTCGTTAAGATGGCCTTCACCCGATTGACTCACCGCTGTTTTCCATCACACGCCTGTTTATGATGTTTGTCTACAAATTGACCACATCAAAATCGATTTGCCTCTGTGACTCCTATTTAATTTTGCGTATGTTATGTGTTTAGTAGGTCTTTTGTATTTGTTGATGTTCTCTTTGTCTTGCCTGCCTGGAGCTCGCTTACTCGTCCACTGAGACCTCACAGCTTCTAAGCTTGATCAAACATTGGAGCAATCTCACTGTCTTTGACGCATTCAACTCATCGCAAATGTGAATATGAAAACAGCTGCCTGTGATGAGAGAAAAGTCACATGACCTTGCCTATAAGTACCCTTTACCCTGACCTGTTCATCACTCATCTCACTTCCCTTCAAGCATGACTTGGTAGTCAGTCGCCTCAATTGACGCTATGTATTGTCGTTTATACCTTGCGATACCCAGGCGTCAATGCAGGGAAGTCCCTGCTCGGCCAACCCATACGTTGAGCATTCTGTAAAGACTTCTTACATGCCTTATCTGTGATCGATCCAGAAAGACTACAAGTGAGAAAGTATACTATAGGACACACTGGCAGTCCGGTGAGTGATTCCCGTCTAACATGATACCCGTAGACTGACACTTCGAGACAGCAGACCTTCCCCTTTTGAGCTATGCCCAGTTTTCGGTACTAGCGCAGCTCTCGGGCCACCTGAACCCATCTTGCTTCCCCGCAGAGCGCGCAGTCTTCATCTTCAGACAACACATATATATACGAGTAAGTGAAAACCCCGCCAACATCCGTTGCCAACTGACAATGGAGAATATCAGATGGCCAGTGCCAGGTTGATCTCAGAAGGGGTTGACCAACCAGTGTCGATCAGGACTCGCAGCTCTCGGATCACATTGCGATCAGTCAATGCCCATGGCGCATCTTAGACTCCTCACGAAGGAGTCAGCCGCGTAACAGCGAGGGCAATTCTACGGGATCACCCCTCGCTAGAAGTGGAGTCTCATCGCAGAAGCTCAAGTCTATGGAGCGGCACATCAAGTATTTGGAGAGAAAGCTCGAGACATTCGAAAATTCATTTCAACGTCTTCAGGAGAGCCATAAAGAGCTCCAACGCAAGGTAGAGCTTCTCGAAACTGGTACGTTCAACGACAAGCCCTCACACAATGCTCCAACTCATTCAGCACCATCAAGAGGAGGCGGTAACGAGCATGGTCGACCGAACATCATCAAGTCACTAGGTTCAGTCAATGCCGATGGGGCATCTCTGATTCCTTACGAAGCAGTCTGCCGTATAACTGCAAGGGCAATACTACAGGATCACCTCTCTCCAGAAGTCGACACAGGTGACACACGCCAATTTTATCGAGACCTGATTGAGACGCCGATCGACAAGCGGAGTGCAGGGGATGAAAGCGCAGAGAACATCAGCCATGAATGCCAGGACCCCGACTGAACACGAACTCAACACACTATATACAATCCCGGGGATATATACCGCCAATATATAGGCCTGGTGCTCTCGGTGAGTCCCATCTATCGCTTCCGTTATTGCGGATCCTGGGCAACGGACTGACGCCACCTCTGTTCGGTTCAGGACTGAGTGGAACTGCACAGCGGCAGAGGCCCTCAAGGTCTGGACCACGGAACACAAGGGGAGGAATATCCCTTTCATTGATGAGCGACCACGGATATCAGGGACATCGCTTACGCTGCTCAGCAACCGAGTCAGCCAGGAAAGACTCTCTGCTACCAAATCTTTGTCAGAGACGACAATAAGATCTCCAGAGCCAAGCGTGACGGATGTCCTGTTCGGATCACGGCGAACGATGGGCGTCGGCCTAGAGATAACTTGGATCGTGGTTTTGTTGAAGACATGGCAGAACAAAGACTTTCTCCTCCAGATAGAGACGCCATCAGGATGGTGAAATCTTCTCAGCCGATCATTGCCCGTCCAGCGTTCCGCGCTCCCCCGGTTGGCCAGCCCTCTCATCGACAGCATCCGTTGCAGCCGCAGAGTCCTTTGCGCCAGGTCAAAAAGGAGGAGCCTGACGCGTAGCTGGATGGGTCGACGACGTCAAGGTTGCAGTTGGGATAGTGACGCTTCAAAGATGCACGACAAGAAGCTCTCAGTGTCATTATGAATGGAGAATTCAAGACAAAGGTTCAAACGACGGGAGATACATGCTGTAGGGTTCTGGGGAAAGTATTGGAACTCGAAAGTATGTTTGGGATTTTAAATGAAGAGAAATCGAGCTATCACTACCTGGCTTATGTCAATCAATCTGCATAAGTCCGATTATTGTCATAGACTGAAACAAGTTGTGAGCTAGATGTGTTATTTGCAATAGGGTCTTCTAGCTGAAAGCTTGTTTACACCTTTATTGAAAGGATCACGAATAAATATGTTATGATTCAAACACTACGTCAAACTCATCGGGCGCAACCACACTCGGTTTTGGGGCATGGTTTGAGCTGACGACAGAGTCACTCGACATGCTCGAACACCGATGAAAACACCAATCAGGAACAAAAAATGTATGTCGATAGCCAGGTGAATGGTCGTTGGTAAACATGATTGAAATGTCCCATCAAAGATTGACTACGCTTGACATCACACGGGAGGCAAAGGTACATTCAAAGACAAAGATGAACACCAGTCACGGATTTACAGTCAAGAATGGGCGTGGATGATTGGTATTGGGTCACTTATCTCCCTCAATTCCTCCACTGCCTATCACCCGAAACGACTATCCCCATCCATATTGCCAGAGTTGGCACGCGACGACAAGTCCGGGGAACTAATTGTTGGCTGTATTATTGTTAGTAGGGAATGGACATGGGGATCGTAGCCGGGTGTAATACCGTACCCCTGAAAAGTTGATATCACCTTCCTGGCATATTTTGTGGAGGACACGTGGCTCGCGTGGAATGACATGTTATGCTTAATTACAGCAACCAATGATGGAGGATGTGTTGTCCCAAATAGGATCGAGGTTCTTGCCTTCTACCAAGGCACAGGTAAAGTTGAACCTTGTCGCCGAACTTCGGTAAAGCTATTTAGTACCCATTCACAATTTCAACCTAAATCTACCCCGAAGTCCTCTCTGCAACGTGTGCCGCTCGATCGTGGAGAGCAAGAGTCTGTACCTCAGCTACGGCCAATTCTGAAAGGCGCCTCGGTGTGTGAAGGGTTTTTGACATCGGTCGGTTCGATAAAAATGTGATTGTTTCTTCCTGAAGATGGAATAGGAGTTCGATAGAATGTATTCGGGGGTCAGCGACGCACGCAAGAGATGACACGGCAGCGTCAGAGCGGTCGATGATGCCGGTGATGATCGAGGGCTCGTTGAACTGAAAGTAAATTAGTGAAAGTTCATCATATTCAGAGCCTGAGATCCTTCAGTACTCTATCTTAGACTATTAAGAGCTGAGAATGACCCCTAAGATGATAAAGAAGGACTTAGATGTATGTAGTTTGATCTATTCAGTGCGCTCTCAGACGGTTGTCTTATTCGTTCGTATTGTGGTTGCACATCTGACTGCCTGTCGTTGTGACCAGGATGGGTGAGCCCAGGCGGAAGCTAGATGCCTTCTAGCTGGATGTATTATTTGAAAGAGTCTTGCGGTTGAGAGCTTATATAGATATAGATCCATGATAATGAACCTTCAAAAAGCTGATGATTACAGTAAGCCAAGCATTCTCTCCGTGCTTCTAGCTTCGTGCGATGACTGTGTTCACAAGCAACTACGTTACGGTTTATTTTTACAATTAAAAATCCTAATTAGATCCAAAAACACTTGTGATGCTTCTGTGATGCCAAGGCCGTTTGTTGTAGGCAGGTGGTAAATTCGGATAGTGAGCATCTTGAAAGGCAACGGGAGCGCCTGTTGTCGGCTGACCTTTTCCACGATTGTAACATCGGTCTAGGGGGATAAAGACTTGTATTAATTGCTTGGAATGGTTGTTCGCCGGTCCATCAGCCATCAAAACTTACTATAGAAGTGAAACCCTGGACCAAAGACGTTTCCAATGAGCAGCTCCGCAGGCTTGGTCCCAGGCGCGGTGATGGAAGTGACCATCAAGGCATGCGCGAAGATGCCGGTGACATTACTACGTTTGACGAAATGGATGAGCCGCCTTGTTCGTGATCGGTCAACTTCGTGGCGCCGAACCGGGATGGTCACTTCAAAGGCTCAGTGTTATTGATCCCCTAAGCTGGAAACCGGCGCGATGAGCACTGAAACGATACATGTAGAGAGGATAGCAGACCGCATGTTGATACTGGTTGCCTTTCAAGTGACAGGAGAGACGATTGAGGCCACTTAGTTGACCTATAGAACTCCTGACAGTAATTAAGTGTACGCCATTTAAACATTATAAGAACTACGTTCCCTGTGGTGATTCATATAGGCTCTAGTCGCAACTTGCAAGAACAAATAGGGGGTCACAGAACTATTTGGTGGGAGGCAAAGATGTACTGATTTATTGCTAATAGAGACGCTTTGACATCTCCTCTACATCGGGGTCAGACGGCCCCTGTGGATGGCGAGCCAGCAGACAGCCAACCTGGTCCGTGGTAAGCGTTGGTTCGCCACCGATATCAACCGTCCAACCCGTTATCCCGACAGGAATGCGGCAAATTTCAACAGCACTGGCCATATTACCATCAGGGTACTCTGCGTACCCGGAATTGATATCTGCCTCATCCTCAGCGTCAACACAAGTGCCCCAAACACTAGGCACTTCAACCTGTGGCTGTATGGCCTTTAGCGCTACTAACTCGGCCTCGAGGCCTGCCATCCTCTCTATCCCGGATGCGACAGCCTTGTCCTTCTCTGCAAGCTCTATCGCCAGACGTTCGTTCTGTCGCTCGAAAGACGTCACCTTCTCTGACAGGTTCTGCTTATCCTTGACTGCCTGGGCAAGCTGGGATTCAAGATCGCGAATCCTGTTGACAAAATGCTCCTTCTCTGCCCCCACAGCCCCTGCATCACGGATCCTCTTTTCTAGCTGCCGTGGATGGCTGTATGACTGCATCTTCTGCCGAAGCTCTTCCATCTCTTTTGACTGAGACACTCTCATGCCCTCAAGGTTTGACTCAAGGCGCTGCTGGCCTCTCTCAAGGACTCCAACGCGCTTCTCAAGTCTAAAGTCCATCGGCAGGGGCGGGCTTTCGGTCAATGCAAGCCAGGAAGAACAAAGAGGTGCTTGCTGTGGGTAGCTTGTCGGGACATCTCGCCTTGAGAGCCCATACTGGTCATGAGGCGATTCAACGTGGGTTCCAGAGAAAGCCCCATCACCCAAAAGGGGGCTGGATTCACCTCGTATGCTCTGCAGCTCGGGCCTTGAAGCGACTCTTCTGGTGCCCCCGTTTCTCGCAAGATCGGCTTGTTCATCTTCCGACTCCTCTCCACCAACCAGCGCCCGGTATCTGCGTTCTCGGCGGAAAGGACGCTGCTCCAGTGGTATGTGGCCATCTTCCAGGATCAACATCTCTTCATCAACAGCCGCATCTGCAGTCATATCTTCAGTCGCTTCCACAGTCGCTTCTGCAGCAGTTTCCGTACCGTCACCGACCGAGATATCTCCAAGACCTCCGTCACGGACAGGAGAGCTGATCCCAACATTGACGCGTTGATTGTACATCTCAATATCCCGAAATATATCCTTGAGACTTCGATCAACATACTCCTTTAGCTCGTCGCCGGTAGCTGGGAGGTCAGTCTTGCCTGTTGTCCTCACGCTTTTGAACGCATTGCAAAAGTCGGCAGGGCTACATCTCCAAGTCTCATCCGGCCAGCCGAACTCTGTCACCGCTTTGGTGAGCGCCTTCAGGTCACCTAAGGTGACAGGCAATGCCGGCATGCCGTAGTAGATCTGCTCTTGCTCGGCAACATCTTTCTTCACCTGTTGGCCGATGAAGTAGAGGAAGTCCGAGAAAACCGAGATCCCGCCTCCGATGACGCTCTCACGCGCAGACTTATGCATTTCTTGCAGGCTTCTCTTCCCATATCCACGCTCATCATCAAATAGTTTGAAAAGGGCCCCAATAGCGGGACATTCGCGTTCCTTTGCATCCTTGTGTGGCCAGCGACTGCGATTATCCACCCGACATCTGACCAAGTATTGCAGGGCCAAGATAAATCGTTCGTGACGAAGCTCCCAGCATGGATGCGTGACAAGGGCAGCAAATAGCCTGCTGAATTCGGGTGTATATACAACCCGATTTCCCCTCTCTCCGCCTTTCCGCAAAGGAAAGTATCTCAGTGCACACATTGGAGATATGATCCCAGTAGGTGTAACCTCCCAGAGGCGAAGGCAAATCTTCCATAATACTTTGAACTCTTTGACCACAGGCGAATTCAACTCCGGGTGGAAATTGGCATGATCCTCCTTTTCGTACGAGGCGTCATAGCGCCTTATAGCCGATTCTTCAATGTCGGGGTTGTTATTCGCGAATTCCGCCGCTGGATCAGGGCGCATGGCCTTGCTGATCTTAACCACAGTGATCGGGGGTCGCTTTTCAAGATAGCTTCGAGCGATCCCAATTACCGACTCGCTGGCCGGCGTCTTTGCCTTCAGTTCACGCTTCTTCCTTGGCTTGGTCGATTGCTTCTGGCCCTCCTCAGGGCGAGGACGCTCTTGATCTCGCGGTTCGCTCATTTTAGAAAAATAAAACAAAGTTGTTGTCGTCGTAGATGAAATGGTTAACAAGCGCTCTCGGGGCGGATGTAAAGTAAATGTGACAGATGATCAATGCGCTAGGTCTGGGACGTTTGCTTTCTTTTCACTATGGGTTTTGCTGATTGTTGACGAAGGCTACATCATCCTCGATTTACAGTGGATTTAGTGGATGGGAGCCCCTGATTGGTCCTTTTTTTTCTTCCACCCTCTTGCAGTACCTCACAGATTTTAGGTCCCGTTGGAATCTGCTAACCGCCTAAAACTTACAGCAGCTTCTCAGGCTGCCTTCGGAGACGACGCCACCCAAGGGTTCAAAGCCCATGGAGTCCCTTTACATTACTGCGACGGAGGTTAAATTTGAACAAAGTTCTTTGGCAAGAGGCTGGAGTCAATTCATCAAGCCGTGGGCAACACCGCGCAACCCGATTTCTCAATGGAAGTCCGGCGGTTCAGCTTTGGGGCGTACGGTTCGATGCGTACTTGAGCGAACCATGCCTTGAGACATAAGCGTCTTGAACAAATGAGTAACCACCGGTGGCGGAAGCAGCTGCCTTCGGGGTTGCTACAAAATAGGGCTGAGATGGGAGAAGCATGAAGCGAACCTTTCTTACGCACAGGGTCATGTCTATTAAGGCGGCGGTAATGGTATTTGTGGGAGCAGACAGTATTAGAAGGCACCGGCGACTTGTGAGAATAATAGAGAGGGGCCTGGGGGCAGATAGGGAATTATTGCATTGTTTTATAGCTGTAATTATTCTATTGTCTCCACCAATTCTATCTTGCGTAGACTCATAATCCCCTTTTTTCGAGCCCCATGGGCCCGTATTGACGCCGATGGTACTGAGCGCTGCATCCATTCTTCACATGACCTCTCGCCGCTTTAGATATATCGGTCCGGCTGGTTTTATCATCTGTCAAGGCCATCCCTGTCACTGTTCTTGAGTTCGAGTCAGGGTAACGCAATATCGGCTCGGAAATTGGTGTCGAGTATCTTGCCACTTGGTGTTTTAACCTCGGTACTACACAGTAAGCTAATAAATCAGGTCAGGATCGTGATGAGAATATTTAAGTCTCAGAAATAGATGATCATACACACTTCGAGCTCATCCTTTCAATGTAGAATCTTCACTTGGTGAATAAGCTCTCGCTTTATCCTGTGTCCATGAACGGACACATGCCAACACAGTAGTCGTTCTCTGTCCCGCACGACGGCGGTCGCTCAAGGCATGGAAGGAGCAGCGATAATCGGACTAGCTTATGAGGAAGTCTACCCATGACGCAGAAAGGACTTGTATGCTGAGTGGCCATGGTGAAGAAGGAAGCTTCACGACGGAAGTCCCTTTGCCCTGCTGTCTTCCCCTGAAACACTTTTGCGACCTCGAGGTAGGGGTCTGGCGTCGAAAGATATGGAAGCACAAATAATTTGGAATAGACCACTGAAGCGGATGATTTTCAGAATCGGGCAAGATACTGCGGTATCAATAGGCGGCGGCGATGCAAGAATTTGGATATCCAGCGTGACTGGTCGTCGGTGCGCCAACAGAGCAACTTTGTACTCAGACAGGTGACTGAATTGGGAGATTGTATTGTTCTGATACTCCGGGCCGTGGGTAAGATATGCATTGATCGCAGCTGTCGAATCCGCATGTTGCAGCAGATCTGACCTTCTATTACCGCAGGATCCGGATGGTGACCTGCTTTGTTCTTCCCCTGATGCCGCTGTTGGGATTTGAATATATGGGGCAGGTTTCAAGGCGGACAATGATAGAGACGTTAGTATGACCATTCTACAAGCCTAATGGAATCATTAGTGAGTTCCGGTTAATAGCTAAGCTGACCCTCTTGGGCTAAGGATTGACGGGAGGGTGCCAGTTGGGGCGTTCGGCCTTTGCTGTCGGCATGTCGACGCCAGCAACTCACTGGGTGGATGGTGAGAGCCTTCTGATCATTAGATGGGTTGACAAGGGTATGTCAGAAAGGGCCTGCTCGATTGATCGCCTCATCATTGCCTATTCTGCCCGGAACTGTTTTTGCTGAGAGAGGCCCCAAACTGATGACCTGGTCTTTGATGAGCATGTGTCTCGGAGACTAGGCTGCTTATCACGTCCACGTGCCAAGTTGTTGCTCACCATCGCTGTTTTAGTCGCCATAGCTCAAGGTGAACCTTTTTTCAGACAATCGAATGGAAGGTGTTTGTCGGGTCTTTCGAACCTTCTGTTTTGAACTCATGGCTGTTGAAATGTCGGTTTGTGATGGCAACTACCTGGTTATCCCTCTGAGGAAAAGCTGTTTTCCGATCTCATTGAGTAGAGACTGGATGTTGGGTCATGCTCATCCGGTTCATCACTCTAGACTTCTTCACTTTGTCATCATCGTAGTGGTGGTCTACCAGGTGATGATCGCGGGCTGTGAGAGCTAGTATCGCTGATAGTTGCGGCTGCGCCAGTACTAATGGCATTTGTGGTGCTTTTGAACATTAGCAAGGGGTATACGAGGAGTGAAGGTCAGAAGAATCTGGATAGGGGCGACTGGCCACAGGCTTTTTGGTATGGTATGATACTGTACATGGTGGAGCCAGGCAGGCTCATTCTTTTCGTGGACAGTGGTATTCTCGGCCTCGTTTCGGAGATAGGTGATGCACGTGTCGACGATAGAGAGTGCCTCGTCAATGTCAGCTTCTCTCCTCAATCTTGAGCTTTGACGGGGAGAGGTTGGAGGAATGATGAAGTATCGGGGTCTGTACAGATGCTGTCTCGGGTTGCTTCTCGCTGTGACGCGGCTTGATCTAGAGGCCCCTTGGATGGGCCATCATTAGCCGACAGGGAAGCTATCGTTCGGTGACTCGTCTGACATCGAAACTCTTCCTGCGAAATGCTACTATTAGTGCACTGAAGTAGCAATGGGCCTCGACACCCTTGAGATAATTACCTACCGTTTGAGTGGAGGCTGAATGCGAGATTGACAACTCTATCCACGCGGCAGTCACTTGAACGAAATCCTGGACAATCTCCAGTTCAGTAGGAAGTTTCATAGTCAATCGATCCGTGAAACTGCCCTCCCACGCTGTTCAATCCGTATTGATCTGTCGCTAGTCTGAGGGAGAAAGGCTTCGATATGTTGGGCCCATATTGGTGCAGGGTCGGCTGGAGCGGCTTTGGAAAACGTTGATAGCGGGGGCTCGCTGGTATCTTTAACAACTGTTTCCACCCAAATTGAAGTCGGATGATGAGTATTTGGGCCTGTGGCAATAGGAAGTCCCTCTCGGCTGGCTTCTTTGGTTGTTGGTTCGAAGATGATGTGACAGCACGGTCGACCATGCTCCTTGCAGAAATCAACCAGTCTGGCAAAGTTGAACATTGCGGCTTCGTCTGACATATTGCCTTTTTCTGCCTACTGTAGTCTGAATAATGTTTAACGAATGTTCAGGTAAGCGACGAGGTATACGGCATGGTCGAGTAGCAGGCGATCTCAGTTGTTCGATCGTTCGCCGACGAATTCGAACAGGCGACATGTCGACGCTGGGTAAACTTGCAAGACAAATACGAGTGTTCGTTGCTCTGGCGCTGGTTTCATAGAGGGGTAGTGTTCGTCTGGATAGGGTATCGGAAATACTTGATGGTTCTTGGCCGGGGTAACGGATGCCATCTCATCCCAGATGAAAAGGTCTCAAGTAGTGTTATGCTGCCGTTTCATTCAGCTTGGACTTTGACATGAGTCAGGAGACATATCTACTATCGCAAGGTCGAGGAAAGCGATATGACCTGGCGACTGACAGAGATGCGAGTGGTTGACAGCTGCTACTACTGAATTGAGGGATCGTGCTGGCAGTAGAGCAGTTGGCAGACTTCTGGTGATGGTGTCCGCGGAACTCAAAAGGTGACTGATGATCAAAGACAGCTCAAGACCATTGCCTGAGGAAGGTCATCCAAGAGTTCTAACAGCGTAGTCGGGTTCACCTGACTCACCGAGTGAACTATGTTCATAGGAACTTAGTTGGCGATGATTCCGATTTGGCTTTGTGACGAGGGGCATGATGTCGGATAAGTTGGCAGACGCCAACAAGCAAAGATTCCGGTCGTTGATCCTATACACAATAGGATACGATTTTCCGACTGAATATGCTTGAGTTCTGACTGAAGGGACTCCAGTTTCTGCTTGCCGTGTTCGATAATGCTTCGAGGAGGTTGCGCGGGGATAGACTGCTCTCCAGAGTTAGACTGTGTGGATATGGTGTCCAGGATCGGGTGATGACCAGTGGCTGAAATCGTTCGAGATGGTTTGAAATGCGAAGGCGGGACGAAGATCGCCCAATATAAAAAGCAGTTCTCATTGCCCAACAGGGTTGAAGACTCTCATCATTCGGGCTAGCCTCGTGTCGGACGATGAGAGTCAATGCCTGGAGCGACTCTGATCATTGGGTGAACGCTGTCGTAACACCTTCAGCCAAACCTTGAGTAGATTTTGTGGAGTTCGAGAGAAGCTTTGTCGTTGGCCATTCTAACGATCATCACTCGAGCTTCGTATCATCCGGGATTTGTTGCGTTGGCGAAGTTGTACAGTACAGTGCTGTTTGTCAAATCAGTTAGAGTCAATGCCATGACTGGGTCTCTCATCAACTGAACCTTTCTCTACTTTTGCTGAATAGGTGAGTTTGGTAAGTATTCGTTCAATGCGCCGCTAAAAGCAATGAAGCGCTTGGTCCCTCGTAGCGGCAAGGTTGTTGATGCCTGGAAAGTCTCAGGACGCCGACAGCGCTTTATTGAAAGCATCGCATTCTCGTTGATAACCGTCGTTGAAGAGTAGGGCGTATCATTGAGAGGCTACACATCTTGAGTAACAACACAGAGGTTGAAACCGCCCCTGTCTTGACAATACACCTGAAGACAAGGTTCGGGTGGGGCCCGTCGGAGAAACAAAATCCGGTGGGTGCATGGAGCTTAGGCTCCGTAGCGATGTGAGGAACTGAAATGGGCAAGTCTCCACTTTATTCTGAGGGTGCAGGGTAGGGATGGCCGACACCTGACATGATATAGACATTTCTTCATTGACTAGAAATTGAATCCGGCTCTTAAATGTAGTTATAGAATTTAGGAAGTTAATCTGAGGCTTTAATATAGATGTAGCTTTTCTGACTCTTTTGTTAACAATTTGGCGTAAAGCCACAAGGTGACCATGACCATAGCAACACAAAACCCAGGCAAAAACGTGCAACAAGGACGTTTGTTTGTTGAGTACACCTGTTTGGATTCGACCTGCGAAAGTTTGCTTGGAGTTCGACGTGTATCTTGGTAGAGTGGAAGTTGATTTGTGCTGTGAAGGCTGTTGATAGCTGATAATGAAGCGTGAGATGTATTGAGAATACATAAGAAGGGAATAAGAGGGAGGAAGATGCGATCAGGGAGATACATAGTGATCTGAAGTGTGTGGTTGATGTGGTTCAGGGAGAAGGAAAAGTGAGAGCAGAGGAGAATGTTATTGGTGAGCAGGAGGTCTAGTGGGCCAGGCCAGTTTATCAGTGAGTTTCTGCGAAGGGATTCCGAGTATCATGGAAAAAGTTCAACATCACGAGTTTCTATTATAAGTCAAACAGGACAACGAGCAGTATAGGGCGGTTGTAAGTTAATATTCATTTACTGGGTGAACTATTTATAATATAAGCTGTCGAATGACTTGGACAGCAGCCAGTCTGCCTCTCATTTCACGTGGAAGGTGAGAAAATTTTGAGATCTTTGATTCACCAAATGTACCCAAACACATCCTCTCGGATGATGTGAGCATGAGTTTTCCACTATAAGTCCATGCGATGGACCAAGAGAGATAACCTGCTTGAAGCAATGCCAACCCGTGGCTTGTGACTCTAGAAATGCCTCAACCATATCCTTTGCTCCTGGGGTCAACAGCGAAGGGGCCATCTTTGTGGCGACACTGTGCATGTCGAACGAGCAGCTACCCCCTGGACTGGTAGGCAGATCTTGGAAGACCTCGGCCAATCGATAATACATCTTGGCGAGTTCGCTCGTAAACCCCCGACCCGTGACCTGTTGGGTGTTCAATTTCTCCTCAGCCTCCTTTAGCAGGGACTTTGTGTCTGAGAGCTCCTGTTGAAGGCGCTGGTTACTCTCGAGTGTTTCTAAAATTGACCTCACACTCTCGCCAAGGCTTCCGACGTTGTCAGCCCGACGTCTCTCGTCAGTTAGCTCGGCCTGAATCTTCTCCATATCTCCATCCTTAGCCATCGACTCCCTGGTAATGCTAGCCAACTCCGCTTGAAGCCGACCATTCTCAGATCGGCCTTCTCCCAATTCCCGATTAGCAGCGTCAAGTTGCCTGTTGAGAGCCTCCTCAGTATTGGCATGTATCTCACACAGAGAAACGTACCGGTTATGCCAACGGCTCATGTCCTCGGTAGCCTTGACGATGCCTTTCTTCAGGGCATCGCAATCTTCCTCGGACTTATGCCTTGACTCTGTGGCATGTTGGAGGAGCTCATTGACGCCATCCAGCTGACTTTGAAGGCCTTGCATACGAGGCCGTGCCTCAATCAACTCTTGATGCTCGGCATCCGCTAATTGGAGACGATCGTCTAACTGCCTGATATTCCGGTCACAGGCCTCGGCATCCACTCGGAGAGCCTGGTTCTCAGTTTCCATGTCCTCTGCATACTTACTGCGCCTCACACACTCCTCTTCTCTTCGCTTAAGCCTGTCACGAAGAACCCCAATCTCGACATCCGCGTCTCGCAAGCGACCGCGCGTCGCCTGATGCTCCGCAGACAAGGCATCGAACCCTAGCACTTTCTCCGCTAAAGAGTCGACCCGGGTTTGCAGTGTAGCAACCTCTTGTAGGAGCCCTGTATTCTCAGTACGCAAACCTTCGACATTACGTACGAGATCTTCATTCTTCTGCTCCAGTGAACAGACTTCTTGTTCTCTTGTCCTGCACTGAGCTCGCAACTGTGTATCTGTCCTTACACTTTCCTCATGTGATTTGCGCAGTGCTTGAACCTCCCGTTCAAGGGTTTCTTTGTCTGTCTGCAGAGCAGCAATCACTCCGTCCTTTGCGTTGCCCTCGGCGCGAAGACAACCCAGCGTGGAAGAATTCTCACGATCCACTGATCGTAGACGTTCTACCTCTGCTCCAAGGCTCGAGTTGCCCTCTCGAAGTCTCGCAACTTCTTGTCCCATCTGCTCATGCCGGGACTGTAACTGTGCCAGCTCACTCGTCCTATTACCATCTGCAGAACGAAGGAGTCGGAGATCCTCTTGGAGTGATTCCTTCTCTCCTTCCAGTGAAGTGATCACCAGGTTCTTCTGTCTGCCATCAGAATGAAGACCTGTGATCACTGCCGAGCTCTCACGATCCTTTTCTCGAAGGTCTTGCGCCTCTTTCACGAGGGCCGCTTTCTCCCCGTCAAGTCTTGATACCTCTTTACTTTGGGCATCGTACTTGCCACGAAGCCGCTCAAGTTCGGCGCTATGCTCACTCGAGTCTCGAGCCTTCAGTTTCTCCATTGACTCTGATATCAAGGCCCTCATACTGCACAGTCGTCCTGCATCTTGAGAACCTGCCCACTCCTCCAATGTTGACATGGAGGGGAGGACAGAAACCAAATCTTGAACTCCAGTGGCCTTGTCTCTTGCCTCTTTGACTGTGTCCTCTAAAGCCTTTACAGCCGCAGAAGTTGAACCTATCGTCTCGCTTAATGCAGCAGAAGCATCTTTGACGGTCTTTGACAACTCACTTGGAAGTGTCTCTGCCACTCTGGCGATCCTTGCGTGCTCCTGTCCCAGGGCTACCTTTCCCGAGTCGAGCTCCCTCTTCTCTTCTGCAAGCCTGGTTCTTTCCGATTCGACTTCTTGCAGAGCCTTGGCTGACTGATTCTCCTTTTCGGTCGCCTGCCTTTCCCTGTCGGCGGCCTTTTCGTAAGCCTGTACTAGCCAACGTCGAATCGTTGCCGCCTTTCGTTGATCAAGCAGCTCGCCGAGGGCGGTATCAATCACCACATTCGGAATATCACCAAATTCAGACATTTTGTTGGTGAATACTGTCAGAACAGGTACGTGCAGTGTCCGATGTGATGTGTTAGAGGCAGAATTGGATGCAGGAGGAAACAGTACAAGAGGAAGTCACCATCAGTCTTACATAATCAGATGGGCGCCGCCACTTGAATTGGACAATCAAGGAACAGTCAAGCGAAGAAGGTACGAAGGATAGGTGATATTTTGGAAGCCGATATGCGGATCTGAGGTCAAGTTCCTCTGTTTAACCGAGACTTCCAGCCCAGGTGAATACAGGCAGCGAAACTGATTACAATGGTAGAGAAGTGACTCGACAACGGGGATTCGTCTGGTACACCATTTCTATCGCCTAACTGGGCTCGCGCCATGTAATTGAATGGTATCATATGGGGAAGCTACAGCATTAACCCAGATAAAGTCTGGCGGCGGCGATCTCAAGCCGCTACCAAACCTGCATGATTAGGATGTGAATAACTGTTTCTGACCCATCTTCTTTATTTCAAGTAATCCTTTCGTCGGCAACGACTGACTGGAGGATAAGAGGATCTTTCCATTGGCGCAAGCGGTCGGCTGAACCCGCTGTTCTTTTTTGTCTCGTCTCTAATCTCACGGGGATCCTTGTACTCCAATACGGCATGCTCGGCTTTTGTGGTCCCTGGCATTGAGCAATGAGCTTTAGGTCCATTCACTACCAACTCGGACAACTGAGATGATATAAACTCCCCCAAATGTAGCCTCAAATGTGCCGGTCATTGACGAGCGCACTGTCGAAGGACCACAGGTGGGTCAGGCGCGATGGGGGCTCATGTTTGGTAATAGTTCTGTGTCAATAGATCGAGTATGCATAGAAATAGTTAGTTGACTGCGTGTCATCATCGAGGGGGACGCCGGCAGCTAGGAGCACGTACCTTGTGTCTTTTGCACTCAGATTGAGAGTTGATTTGAATTGGGGTCTATTGATGGCTCCTTCAAAGGCCATTGATGTCGCTACTCTCATTTGTGTCGAGGTTGCGGAGGATGTGGACGCCGGGAGGGTCGAAAGGGGCTCGTACACCTAAGTACTCATCGATCAAGCTTGGGAGCGATTGGCCCGACTTTCTGACTGGGATCAAGTTCGGTCAGATGTGAGTGAGGATCTCGTCGGCAGAGCCCCAGTTACCAATATCGGCTTGGGCGGGACGGTCGAGGAGATGTACAAGATGAGATTGAAAGGATGCCTCCATAAATGACGAGTCGCGAAGCTTGAAAACGGGTGATCATTAGCAAGTCTCTCTGAAGGCAACTCGTCAACTAGGTACCTCATTTATGGTAGTTGTGGCCTGTTCGATCTCCTTTGGCCCGTGGCCGAAGAGAGGTCGGTCGGTACGACGGATGGGGCTGTCTTGCTCCGATGAGCTGAGCGAGCCATACGAGGGGAGTGCTCCATAGGTAGTCGAGAGTGAATTGAGCGCAGATACGTCTCAGGATAACAATTAGGCGTAAGTGACGTGAACTGGAAGTGATGTCCTCAAAGCTTGGAGGGCATCCCTTGACAACAGCGGTATTGCGGCTGTGAGAGTTCATTCTCAGAAGTGTGAGATTTAGCCCTATGCACTTGCAAGATGGTAAATGTGAAGCGGAAGCCAAGTCAAGTTAAGAGAGAAGAGGGATGCGAAGCTTAGCTACCAAGTGGGTCGACCGTGTGTAACCCAAGGAGCTCTGCAGAGCAGCAGACAAAACAACCCCGCTCAGAGGCAGCCAAGAGGAGCCCAAAGATATTCCCTCCCATCTCAACTTACCAGCCCAAACTTGTTTGTGAAAAGCCAGCTGAGCTAGCCAACCTGGTATCTGCAGCAGTGTTGATACTGTCTATTTCTAATTCGGTCAACAGACTCCTTAAATATGTCCATTCCCAACTAATGAGCTCTTTCAAGCAGGCCAAGAACCAACGACTCAAATTTTACCCTCACTCGATGCTCTTGATCCTACGACCTCGCGAAAACAGCCCTTCAAATGATATCTGCGCATGAATAGCTGGCTACCTCATATAATAATTCGTGCAAGTTACCTAGAATGATTGGTTTGAGGAGATCATCGAAAATCCGGGAGAGGAGCTGCAGGAGTCTGTGTCCGCCGTTCCTGATACGTTGATTTACACCTACACCAATCCAACAATCTCGGGCCGCAATCCCGGAACAAGGAACCTGAATAGGATATCTTCGCTTGAATTCTTGGCTACATTACGTAACCCGGTGTTCTGATCAGCTGCAGCAACCGTCTGTACGAATATGTACGGTGTGTGGGGTTGGATGATCAGGAACTCAGGAGAGGAGTCTCCCGGTATACGGGTGAACACAACCCAACCCTCACCCCCGCCTATCTTCAGTGGGTTCGGTTGCGTTCACATGATTTATCTCTTTGTCAATTCTTGACCCTGTGAGTATCAATGAAGTCGAGAGGAACCGGATTTCTGCTGCCGGAGAACTCGTCCACACCAGGAAGCGAGACCTTCAAACTTAGGTCTCCGGCGAGACCTACAACGATGGGTGAGACTGAAGGTATTAGGGTTATGTATACGTCGTATAGTCACGACGTTTATATGGCGTGTAATGATAATAATATACATGGATTCTAATTTCGTTACATGAATACCCGAGCAACTCCTACAACTACTATTACATATCATGCACATGGGGCGAGAAGGCTGAAGACCAAAGGAACACTTGAATCCGTGCATCAAGAAAGAACAACATCATGTATCTTACCACCAATCACTCTATAAATGCTGGACAGGTCCAAAGAATGGAGGTCGACTTCTCAAGGCGTTGGACATATATGGATTGATGCTTAAAGCGTACAAACTTTCAACGAGACACATCAAGAAAACTGTGTTGTCTCTGTACTGTGGAAGGTGGGCCGGGAGCTTCGATGAAGCTAATATAGCATTGCATTGAGTGGTACTTTGAATCTCAATATATGGTATGAAGCTGCCGGTAATGACACTTGTTCACCTTCTCCTTCGCTTCGTCGACTAACCTGATTGCGACCAATGGGGCCGGAACAAGATTCCTAGTTCAACCGATAGTTAATGAGCTTCCAATTTCACAACTATATGTCGAAAGTTTCGTCAATATTCACACAAGACGGAATATAGGTCACGAACGTGCCTGTGTTAAACCGAACTAAATCCCTAAATATGGGTCAAGCACCAAAGGACTCTCTCCGAATTGTCCACGGGCAACTGGAGAGTATCGTCGCCAGCAAGTATGACGATTTCAGAAGCATTACTCCGTATACAGGATTGATCGACCCATCGTATTTCACGGTCTTTCAGATGAACAATCCCAGCAGGCTCCCGGTTAAAGCCAACAAGGGACACGTCTCCATAGTTGATTGAGTCCAACAACGCTGGGCTATGGTGCTCATCAATGTCTCGAGCCCTCAGAGCTCTGACTAGACGACTCACTCGACGGTCAACAGCATCCATGGCCTGTGATACAGGAAGCATGGCCTCTGCACTCGGGGCCAACAAAGTAGCCACCTGATACATCGATAATCGATGCATCAAATGCAATCGTCCATCAGAAAAAGCATTAATGAAGGATCGCAGAAGGAGCTGCGCGATGGGAGACAACGTCGACAACCCAATGACCCCATTCTGGAAACCCTGGAGCATCGTCAACAGTTGCGTGGTATCACACCCAGCCTGCAAAATAGCGACGGCATCTAGAGCGACCGCCTCAAGGGATCTATCATCATCATAGACAGCCAGAGCCTCATCGGGAGACCATGAAGAACATATTCTCCATGGCTGCCAGTGAGTGGCACAAGTATTGACCGACCCTGAAAGTGCCTTTACGGCAATCGTCTTCCAGAACGGCGATTCAGTCTCGAATGACACATTTCGTAGAACAATAGCTGCATTGTTCACCTGTTTCTCAATGGTAGCATCTCGCTCTGCGATCGTGCGGTTTTGAACCTCGATACGGCCGTCAAGGACTTTTGCCTGACGCTCGATACCCTCGAGTCCTGACAGCTTCTGTTTGAGAGAGATATTCTCCTCTCTGGCTTGCCCAAGCTCACGGCGACATTCTAAAAGAGAACCTTGAGCCTCACTGAAATTATTTCCCGCCACGCGAGAAGCCTTCTCAGCTGCCTCGACCCGAGACTCCTGACCTCTGGCGTGAGAATGGAGCTTCTTCAGCTCTGCCTTCAGCTCTTGACATTTAATGGCCTCCTCAGCCTTCTCCTGACCCAGGTTGACGGCCCTTTCCTGCATTCTCTGTATCTGCTCCATATGCAGTTCTTGCGCAACCGTTGACCTATCCACTATGTCTTTCACTTCATCCTTCAAGCCGGATATTCTCTCGTTAGCCTCGCCCAGTTCCTTCTGTAACTCAAGGACCTTCCTGCTATACTTGCGAGTCTCCCCACGGGCAAGCTGAGCATCCTTCTCCAGCTCCTCCAGCCTTTTGGCCTTTAGATTCAGACCTTCTTGGAGCCTATCCCTCTCGCCTCTCGCCCGCTTGACAAGATCCTGCTGTATCTCGACGTTACGTGAGATCTCTTTGATTGCCATTTCCTTGGCATTCAACTGTATCTCAAGGTCAAGTATTTTGGCCGACCAAGTCCCTCCCTGAAGGAGTTCGGTTGCCTGCGAGTCTGTGACCGAAGTAGAAGCCCGGTGGAGGGCCTCCTTCACATCTTCAGTCATTGGTATCCCCAGCCCCTGCAGGAACGTCTGGAACTTCGTCGGGGTATGAAGTAAGAATCTCAACACTTGAACGGATGCCTTGTGAAGGGACGGGCCTTCATCACCAGCACCCTCATCTCGGGTGCCTGGGACGGTGTCCTCGTAGTCTTTCAAGGCCTGCAACTTTGACTCGATCTTCTTATCGTATCCCTCCAGCCGGGAAGCCATGGCCTGACACTCCATTGCCCAAGCATTGATCTGGTCAGGGATATCAGGATCATATCCCGCGTTAAGAGCATCGTCGCTCCCTGGCTCGGATTCGAGACTGATCTTGTTGATCAGCTCCTCCATCGCATCAACATCCTTCCCCACTGCATCTATGTGCCTCGAGGTACCGAGAGAGAAGTGTGTCCTCGACATCTTGGTACAGTTGTTTGGGATGAAGAATTGAAGATAGCACAAATACCGGGAGTCACAGAACTTTGCTGTTGACCAAAGGTAGGAAGGCGGTGGTTATGCGGAAGGAGTGAGGTGACTACCGGGTGCACTCACGTGAACATGACAATAGGAAGGAGCAACCGGCATGTTGAATTGCCCAGTCCATTATATTCTTAAATGACCATCTTGGATTGGCCAAGGCTTCAACTTTGAGGCATGGATCCTTTCCGCCGTGAGCGTGTGTGGTTGTATTCTTCAAAGGCTCAGGTTTGGACAACATGGGTGCTGCAAGAGGAACTAATTAGTAGATTCTGCGAAAATACTACTTCAATTTTCCTTTGACCAATTCAAAATGTAGTTCAGTTTGTTTGATTGACTTCCAGGCGCCAGGTCCTAGATATTCGCCGATGCGGCCATCGCCGGGCCGGCCCACCCGGACTTCCGGGCCCGGGTTCTAACACCCCTTATATAGCCAACATAAAGGGTCGCGTAAGCCCTCCGCCGTTATTATTTATACAACATTGGAAGCGTATTGAATAGGCTATTATTTTTACCCGCTGATAAAATGAATACCCAGGTAGCTAGCTACCTTAGTTGTCAATGTCAATCGACTTCCGCCGGCCCTGACCGATTACCAATACCAGTCGTTTCAATTATAGGCAGGCGATTGATGTCTGGGATACGCCGACTCCGATGCTGTCTTGCACCTTTTTACTTGAGTCACGTTTCACTTATATTACCTCCCCTCCGTGGAAGATTTTCCGCTCGGGATCAGGATGATGAAATGTGCTGCTATGCACATCACTCCTGGAAACATACCAATAGCCACGTTTTTTTGTTGGGTTGGCCTGACGTATCCCATCGAGGGATCATAGTAGATAACGATCAACAGTTGTCGACACGGGCTGTTCAACTTATCGACTGGCTATCACATGGCACTTGAAGGTGATCACCTGTATTGCTAGTGAGAAGAATGGACTAAGTACTGTGTATTAATTTAAGCTACAGGTCTCTAGTCTCTTCAAGGGAACGAGCCACCTAATATACAGGCGCATTGATCTTGGGAGTATGTGACAGAGAATTGTGTTGCGGTTGCGCCGAAAAACGGGCGACGTCATTCAGGAGAACATGGAAGCATCGGAATCGCCGGCCATAACTATGTCTGTGAGAGATAGGAATCCCGAATAAAAATTTGAGTGTTGGAAAGATCAAAATTGCCTTGTTTCTGAGTACCTGGGGTATGCCAGCGTAGTATGCCAGGGGTTGGTGCTCATGAGAGTCTCGATTGAACACGAAGAGCGAAACCGGTAATGAGAACCCCGAGGCAAGTCCACAGACTCACAATTATGATAATTGGACATTTATGCCGTGGCAGAGCCTTTTATCTGCTCGGTACTGGGGATGGCATGCCGCATTTGTCGGCAGGGATGAGAGTCGAGCGGATCCAAACACTGCTCTAAGAACAGCCTTTGCAGAATTGATCGACCTAGCCAGCGGTATTATGATAGAGGTAAGGCGGAGACCAATGCGAAAAGCAGTGAAAAAAGCTGGAAACTGGAATATGTCAGTGACTGGAAGGTCATTCGGTATTCGGTTCGTCAGTCCTCGGTTACAGTCGTGACATTCGGTGATATGGGTTTGTTGTATTCATATAATTTTTAAAAGAGAACCAAGAAGCGACATTCTCCCACTAGAGCATGGCAAACACCTTATTAAAATAAATAGAAACAGGCATGCTGTCACTCCAGAATTTGATATCAATGCCCTGCATTGTCGACCGCTGTAGCGCATGCCAGACGTCTGGAGTTCATGAAACTGTGTGATCTTCACAGAAATATATAACTTGCTGATGAGAGACCGTCGACCGCGACCATGTACTTAAAAGATAGGCCTATAGGGATGCTAGGAGCCGAAGACACGTGTTGGATGAGAAACCACTCTTGTCCCGGATCTTGCTTGGGGTTGGCCCTTCGAATTGGGAGCCGGTGTGGCCAAGGACTGCGGTTATCCACCCTACATTTGACCGTGTATTGCAGGGCCAAGACAAACCGTTCATGGTTAAACTTCCAGCTTGGTTAAGATAAGTCGTACGGTAAGAATATATATACAAGGCTGGTGACTCCAGTTGTAAGACTTCAACGCGTGGAGCTCAGTGTGGCGTCGCAGACCACAATCTCATCAAGTCGGCTCCCCACACGGGTGCCGAGGTATGAAATGAGGAATGGTCATCAAAGGCTTATCCAAAGTCAAGGTTCGCCGTCGGATGAGTGAGTGCCTCCGTTTGTCCCATGGTGACAGGCCATGCAGCTTGGAACTGGGTCATCACTGGAAAGGGATCACCGGCATCTGATGACATATGGAGGTCTCATCCAGGCTAACTGTTTCAGGAGTGATGTCAGTAAAGACTCACTCTCTTGTGCCCATGTCGGTGTCAGTGAACACTTACCATGCAACCATGTGCCGCCACGGCATGAGAAAGTAGGTTGTGGTGCGAGATAGCAACACTCAACTCGTGTGTATCTCATATGTATATATATATATAGAGAGAGAGAGAACGTCTAATGAATTTGAGAATGAGATGTAACTCTGGCTATCCAAAAGAGTCGATAAGATGATGGAGAGAAGGAAAGGACAAAAAAGATGAGGAACAAGGAACACTATTTATACTTGAGCAGAAACTATACAGAGAAGACGAAAGAAGTCAATGGAATTGAAGTTCTGCAATCCAATTCTCGATTTCAATCATCGCGCGTGTTTATATCTCTGTATGTCGTGAGATATCAAGTGAAATCGCCACTTAGATGCATTCAAACGTCACTGTCAAATCAAGACCATCGTCAATCATGACGATGCTGGCACATCAAACGTGGCTGCCTTCAGACATACCATGACATATGGGATATTTGGTCTCATTTATGGCAACATCGAGTGTTCTCGTGACAATGGATTATGTAGTTTGGCATATTGGCAAGTGATAGCTTGGACTCCATTAGGCTTCACATGTTATTTGGAACATCAGAAAAACAGGCGGCCCATGATTTCCACCACGACAAGCAGATGATTCACCACAAGCGCTGTAGCATTCAGAATTGGAAATCTGCTCGCATTCAACAAGCAGTTGGCAGCCTAAGCAATGGCGTTGTCTTGCAATCAGGTTGCCAAATGGCAAACATACAGCCATTTACTACTTTGTTAGTCTACAGCAAACATGCAACCAAGCGATCTCTGTTAACTATTGATATTAACTCACTGAATATTGTCACTCGTATAACTCATTCTGTGCCCTTGTGTGTCCCATTATGCTTGTAAACAGAGGTGCTCGCCTTGAGGAATTGCTGAGTTGCACCTTGGCCATGTCATCAGGGATCCGTTTTTCTTTGCCAAATTTAGGCAAGCCAAGCCGCATTCGACCAGGATTTATAAACTTTGTGTCATATCTCTTCTCCTTTGCTATGAGGCTTGGTCTACGAGGCACGTTGACGGAGTTCCCCTTTCTCTCCCCCAGCGTACAATGTTTGGTCGGGTTTGGCGCTATTCTCCCACCCAACTAAAGCCTTTAGTGTCAAATCCAGAGCCATTCAAGAGGATCATTTCGTTTCCATCTGTCTTTATTGTAGCGATGTTGGTGTCTTTATTGTGGAGAGGCGAATGTTGCCAAGGGTGAGTGTTTTAGCGCAAGCAGCTAATAACAACCATATTAAACTTTGCTTCGCCTGGACATGGCTGACGCCTGTTTGGAAAGATATAAAATGGCACAACTTCATATACACTGGACCAATTCACGATATGATAGATGTCTTGGCGGCGTTTAAACTAGTGTCACCCTATTGAGTGGCTTCGCATTGGGACTACCGGCCTTCGGTGAGGGGGAAGAAACTACACGATGTTCACAATTACTGGTTCTTAATAGCTGCGAGAAGAGAAACACTCGTGATGTATTATAAGCGCTATCAAAAGAAGACCGTTTAATGTCTAGCTGTCAGTGGCCTCGTCTCTTCGCTTCAAGCGAATGACGGGCTTACCAATCTCATCGAACACCATCTTCTGGATATCGAGGAGTAGGTCCAAGAGTTCCAGGTTCTCCTCTCTCCTCTTCAGGTCCTCTCTCAGCTTCTCGTGGAGCTTCTTCAGATCATCGAGCTTGTCGCTCCATCTGATATTCCTAGGAAGAGTCCTCAACTTGTCAGCGCAGCGCGCCAAGGCATCACGAATTTGGCGCGTATCATTTTGAGTTTGATCCAGGATCTCGAGAAAGCTTTCGCGTTGCTCCAGCTCAAACAGCGTCCCCTTCAAGTTATCCCGCATGTGCTGTTTGTGGCTCATGATGCACTCGGTGTTGATCCTGAGCGACTCAGCTGACTTGACGGTGTGCGATCCAGTTCCGCCGGACTCTGTGGCATTAAAGCCATACTGGAATACCAAGGACCCTGCCAGGGTTGTTACCAGTTGCTCAGCCATTGCAAGCTGTTCAGCTTTCCACGTGCGCAGAACAACGGTAACATTGACCTTGACATCAAGGTCTAGCTTCCTCAAGATTGACAAGGTTAGCCCAAGTGGCTTATTTATGTCTTTGATGTTACTCTGGTTGTAAACCTGTGTTCGCTTGCCCAAGTCTTTCGAACAACCGACGTAAAGCGGTCCTTGCTTCATCCTGACAATCTCTGTGGGATCGCTTGCGCACATTGTCGTCAATGTCCTCACAAGGGCTCTGTGCTTATCTATATGCGATTGCTTCTTGATGTAGACAGGGGAGTTCCATTGAGTGCCTGCATGGGCAAACCCGTCGACCATCTTGAGGTGATCAAGGGCCTGGGTATCTGGGGCCGACAAGTCCTTTATCGACGTGACCCGTCCGTCATGAAGGTCCTTTTGAAACTGCACATGGACTTTGTATCCATCAATATACTTGTTGATGTCAGCAATTACCATTCTCATTTCCTTACCATTTAAAAAACGGCCGTCAAGGTTATCGCGACCCTGTGGTGTTGTCCTGAACCTGGACATAGAGACCACGTACACACCAGGTATCTGGTCTTTGAACACAGCATTCCTCATGGGGGTTTCGTAGCATGGGAACTGGCCATGCTCGATGTCATAGGCTACGGTCCCCCGCACAATGCTCTTGGCAACATCAATCGGTATGCTGTGCAGTAGCTCGCACATAGCCCAGCTGTTGCCCTTTCGTAGGGCTTTGACCGTATCAGCGACACTAAACCCATGTCGCCTCATCGTAGCGTCACCCTCCAGACCATCTGCCAGCTCTGGCAGCTGGAGATACAGCTCGTAGAGAGATGCATTGCCCTGACATGCCTCAATGAGCTTCTTTTGGGCATCGCCGCCTGGCATAGGCATGTCGACTTCAACGGCACCCACACCGCTCCCTGTAGTAGACTGGTTCATACTCGTGGAATTCATTTTCTGATTTCGAGTGTTTGGGTGTAGTGAGAAAGGTTTTCAGATTCACTCCTCACAATCTCAAAGGGCAAGGGAGTGTGCCTTCCCTCATACGCGATCATGGCGGCAACTACTGGATGGCAACCGTAACCCCTGGGCCCTGCCTCACCAATGGCTTAGGTCAGGCCAACCAACTTGGCTTTCACGTTTAAGATAAGGAACGCTTGATAAGCAGCATAACGTCAAATGCCACGGCACCGCGCTTCTGATCAGGCCCGTGCTACCAGACGATAATAAGTAAAGCAAAGTTGCATATTTTATGGTAAGATGGCACTGGGGACTTGTATGATAATCACTCCATTGAATGTTGCGATAAAAATACAAAATCATGCAGCTCGAAAGATGGTAGGCACTCGAACCTACAACCCCGAGAATCAAAAGAAAAAAATGACCGGCCAAAGCCTCCACTACACCACTACCCGGGCCCGCGCCCATGGTATAGCGGGAGTGATGGCAGGTTGTGAAATGAAAGTCATTATATGCTTAGCCCTGCTGATTTATCAGTTATCACTTGGCCCGTGAAGCACCTGCAAATAGTTCTTGCACACTACAATTAATCACAGCATTCGAGTAGAAATATGCTCTCAAGTCGGGTTTCTTCTTCGTCTTCGATATGCATTATTGTAATTGATCATCGGATGTTACATCCACCTCCTGATATGGTTGATTCACTCCATTCTTAAATACCAGCTACTGAAATCGTACTTGAGAATGTACCGGGACAGAGCAAGATGGAATTATTGTAAAAATATTGATTTTCTCCGCTGTACCTACCAGACCACATTCGCCTCTTGCAACCGACTCCGGTGTCATTCGGCCAGATGCGCTGAGCGTTGGACCGTGCTCATCTGCACCTTGGCCCCTCATTTCGGCGCATCACGATCTTACAGGCAAAACAACAGCTCATTCTCGCAGAGCCGCGTCGTTACTACAAGCCAAAACGCGCAAATATGTCTTCTCTTGGTCAGTCATTTACCCAAGTCAACTATCCTGTCGCTTACTGTACTCTCAGATAACACTCAAGAACTCTCAGGAGATATTCGGAGAGAGTACGACATTCGGCGCGATATCGAAATTTCATTTCCCATCCTCGTGGGACGCCCCCCAATTGTACCAAGTAATTCGAACACAACTGGACTTCAGTGCATGACCTCCGTTCTCAGGCGTATCCATAGCCATTTCATGCTGGGTCCAAAAGGTCTGGCCAATACTCAACACTTCAAACTGGCAGAGACGCAGAATCCAATCATGCGCTTCTCATGGCAAATATTTGGGCAAGACCCGTCCACGCGTCATGTGAGGCACGATGCCTGGATGAACACAAAGACACAACTTGAACAACGTGGACTAGAGGTTTCCGCGACCTTCAACGAGCTCTGCACCTCCCGGATGATGAATCACACATACTGGTCACAGAACGAGATGCGCTTGCTGGAGCCAAAGTTATGTCTCGAGGCTTGGCAGGTGATCAACGAAGACAGTGAGGAGATCGCCTCTTCGAGCCTGGTGAAGCTCGACCGGAACCGATCGCCGGCTATGACACTCCAGGGGGCCGTCGAGAGTTGTTTCGGAGTAGTGAGACGAGAAGGGAAACATACTCTTCACAGACCAGCGAGATCTCACATCATCCGCGTCTTGTACGATCCCGGGTCCAGGCCACGACTCCTATTCCGAGAACTTCGCGGCTTCGAACTCCCAGTTTGGAAAGAGACTCAAGACAGATTGAATCCCTTTGATAAGAGCGAGCGCGCTCAATATGTCGTTCTGTCAGTAGTTCGAATGAGGGCCAATCCTGAAGAGAATGATCTTGTTCGTTTGTATGCGACCAGCGGAACAGAGATCGTGCCCGAGTATGAGGACATCCCGTGTATGGGAACTCATTGGTCGGTCGAGGACGACAATGAACATCGGTATATGCTATTCTATTCCCCCCCTGGCTATGACGCACATCTAGACGACGCCTCTGCCTTCCCGGAAGTGGCGGGGCCCTTGGTCAAAGACGACGACGATTCCACAGCCTTTCTGGTCCTTGTCAATAAGGTTATGAAACCTTACATTGAGAAGGCGGAGGCCGATCATGCCGCTGCTGGGGCATCCAACACAGACCAAAGAGGAGTGTGCGGAGTGTTTCGAGACTCGCTGGGACAAAATGACTCGGATTCACCTAATCTATCAACAGGATTTAAATCGGAAGCGGCTCAGTGACTAACAACAGTTCACTCGTCAGTACACGGATGCCAGCAACTAGCGGGCTCTTGATCAAAGTCCAAGGAACCAGACCCCGAACGAAGATTATATCTACGTATGGTGTGACACAGGACCGCTGACTTGTAATTTACATTCATAGTGCATAGAGAGTCTTTAATCTGAACCCCTTTTCTGTGTCTACCATGATGAAATTGAGTGCTTGTTACGATATCGAATTTTATTGGGGGCCGTTTATCTCAGATGAATATCAATATCCAATAACGGTGATCATTACGTCTCGTTCTTTGTTGGATGCTACCTTGACTTTTGAGTATTTTTGGATGTACAAAGATGAAAGTGTTGTATGACCAATAAATTAAAAGAGCATGCTTGCAGACAGGGCCCTGGGTTGACATGATTTTACAGTACATCACTAATGAAGATAATATCGAATAAAGACAAAGCAAGGAGGAAATCTTATTGAAGTGTCGATTGTATCCTATTTGTAGCCGTCTTGATGTACTCCTAGTCGTTTCTGCTCAGGATGCGATGTATTGAAAGCCCGATTCATCCGTAGCCTCCCTCGTTAATATCTAGATATATACTCCTTGGGCTCCTCGACGATTCCGCCGCGGGACCTGATCTGCTCTATCTCTTGTCTTTCTATTTATGGAGCTTGTCCAACTATTCTCGTATCTCATCAGGATTTACCGGGGGGGTTCGAGAACGTGACATAAGTGCGGTGCAGATATTGAACCCTGGGCGGTGATCAACCAGCCATCTAGCCACCACGCCGAGGGGGATCATTGTCCAGTCCACGAGAACGCCGGTGTCCCCTGATACTCTTTGTATACAGGTGAAAACTCCCGTAATAATCTCATTGCCAGAGTCAGCGATTAGCTGTTCAATATCCACAAGGCTAGTGACCTCATCCGTGAATGGTTTGATCTCAACGGCGTCCAAATTGAAAATCCTATGCCCCAGGACCTTTGAACGGCCAATTATGCCATCATTAATGCGGTGACTTCCAATAGCAACTTGATAGACATATGCTCGTAGAAGCTGAGCTTGAAGCGTGTTCTTTCTTCCTTCATCCAGCGCTCGGTTGTCGTGTTGCATAGCCTGTCGTGCGACTGGTTGAAGGCCAAGCGTTACCAGGGCTTTTGACATACTCTTGATCAACTGAATCACAGATCTAGACAGAGATTTGTCGACCTTGACCGTATTCCAGATGATGGCATTGTCTGTTCCGTTCTCCACCGCCGTCAAATACGCGCTCCAGAGTCCATGGACTATCCACAAGGTTCCCTCATTGGCGAACTCATGGCAGTGACCTTTGCATGAGTTGAAGATATCTCTAGCCATGGAGCTGCGAGGGCCAGCTGGCTGCAGAGCCTCCAGATGAATCAATTTATTCATGTCGAGGGTGATGATTGATGCCAGTTGGACTTTGATCCGTCGCACTATTTCGTCCGATTCCAAGGCCACGAACAAGGCGAGACGATGGTCATACTTGACCAGAGGAAGAAGAACTCTGAATATGTATTTCGCGACTCCACCTAAAGCAATCTCGCTTTGGTGTATAACGTGTTGAACTTTGAGTCGATGCATCATTACATATATTCGTACCGGGTAGCGAATAAGGCAGTGGAGGACATCGCTGATGTCGAATCCCCAAGATGATAGATCGACGACAGCTGCAATGAACCCTCCCAGATGAATATTTTCAACATGCCGTCGACGAACAAGAGCTGGACCGATGTCGTCAATCCACGAGATGCCATCTTCTTCCGTATAGATGTGAACTTGAGTTCCAATCATCTGACGAGCCCACGCTAGCTGAGAAATAAGTTCTTCCTTGGCCACCCGCCTGCTGTAAGATACCAGTTGATGAGTGATGTTGTCCCAGCAAAGAGACGGCTCATGAAGTGAACCCAAAACTACACGGATCTTCTGGTAGCCACGAAATTGTATTGGATCGATATGCAGAGCAGGATTGATGGTCAGCCAAACAAAGCTATCGCTTTGTTGGCGCCCCAGGATGTCTATTATCTCTCTCGCATCTGCTTCAGATTCTAGAAACTGATGTCTGAAATTTCCGGATTTGACACGCTGATCAAGTCGAGTTGCAAGTTTAGGAGTCTGGAAAGACACCACAATTTGTGGGACGCTGGGATCCTCTAGGAAAGCAGTCGACACCTTGTCCGCCGTATCCTTGTCATTGACCGAGCAATGGGTAATGGCTTGGCCGAGGAGGCCGTTGATATCGGAGCCTCCCAGATCGGAGTAGGCGACGGATGCTTCTGGTTCTCTGAGATTGACAAGAGACGAGAGGAAATTGCAGTTGTAGTCGGTGGAGAGAGTCAAGATCTGGATGTTGGACTCGGGTTCCGATGAGGCACCAAGAGCCCATTCGACGAGAGCTATGAGTCCAAGGGCGCAATCAGCCGGGACAGTTGGGTCGATCTGGAACACGACAAGGATATTGCGAGGCAAGATGCTATCCTTGTGCCATGAACCTTTCTTGAACGGATGCCATTTATGGGGCGAGTTGGTGGTCTCCGTCTTTCTGTTGCGCCTCAAAACATCCAGGGCTTGCGAAAAGGTCAGGATCCCCAGGAGTGCAGGGTCATCTTCTCCAAGACGGCAACAGACGGCCATCTCCAGCTGGGAAGTGACAAGCAACAGATCCGCATCGTTGTTTCTGGCGACGAGTGATCCGCGTATAACTCGCATCAGGCCAGGGATTCGGTAGGGGGGCATCTTGAGGTGACCAAAGCGGCTGTTCGGCTTTCCTGGCTGGTAGGTCTCCGTTTTGCATAGGTCTGATACGAATAAGCTGAGCTCTTTGCACAAGGATTCATGATCTGGCACGCTAAATAAGATGTTAGAAGTGTTAAATGACAAGAGTTGGTACTGACATGTGTAGGCCTCTTGATGGTTGTCGGTTGGAGGCGCGTTCTCCTTCGGGGTGACGGCTCTCCATTGTCGCATACGGGTATGAGCCACTGGACTCGCGTGTGAGATATTTAAGGAGGAATAAAAGGTTGGTATGACAATGGGCTATGTCGGAATGAGCATGGGACTGGGTTGAATGAATAGTGGGTTCGAGGTAGAGATACCGACTTGTTTGACTGCTTTGACTGAGGTACGACTGGCGAGCTGTGTCACACCAGTTCCCCACATCGATGTCCGTGATGTTCCGTTTCCAGCTCTCACGTGACATGACGCTTGCTCCCAGGTGCCACTGCTAGAGAGGCTTCCTGCTGAGCTACGACCAATGCCTCACCTTGCATCCAGGCTGTTCGTTTTCTCTGTCTCGCTCTTCCACTGGAGCTCTCATTCACTCTCGTCTATTAGGCAACTTTTCACTACCCACGGTGGCTGATAATGAGTTCCCAGCAAGACACCTTTGATCCGGCCAACTTGCCGAGAGCTGGGGATTTGGTTGAGCGTCGTCGATATATTGACCAATACATCCAATGCTTCCACAGTGACTTGGTCTCCCGCATCTCGGTGGAGCGTGGAGCGGCGCTTCCCATCATGTGCCGAGTCTACCACAATGACTATGGTAACCTCGAGGTCCCTGCCATGTACTTTAACTATACAATCGACAAGACGCTGTGGCACAACATCTGTGAGTTCCTTGGTGTAGTAGAGTCAGTATATACTAACGTTTCGGTAGTTGTACACCTCGGCGACAACGCACCTGCCTGGCCTTGGAACAAAGGGCCTGATCGTGAGGACATGAGCGACGGCATGTCGACAGCCTACAGGGAATGGCGAGTACGAAAGGGCTTTCCTACCAGCGTCCCTCACCAAGAAAGCCAGCAGCGGGCTCTCGATCTCGAACAGCTACTCTCCAATGCTCAACAGGAGATTGAACGATTGAATGCGCACCTTCGAGATGCGCAAACCCTCCACCAAGTGTCGGAGGAGGCTTTGCAGGGCAAGCTTATGGACAAAGACGCTCTTATTCGGTCAAAGGATCGGGAGCTTCAAAGGCTACGCATGGATGTCAGCGACTCGGGAAGACTTCGACGACGCCTGATCACGGCCAACACTCACACGCAGAACTTTGGCATACAGCTCTCAGCCGCCAGATCCGATGCTACCACCCAGCGTCAAAAGCTAGAGAGTGCTAATTCACGTGCTGCCCAGCTTGAGAATCAGCTTTCCAGGTCTAATGGCAAGGTCCAGACACTTGAGACCGAATTGGAGACGGCCAAGATGAGTGCCTCTCAAGCCGAGGAGGACAGAAAATGCCTGGAGAGACAGCTCCGTGTTGCCAACGCTCGACTCACAGACGCCCAGAATCAACTGCCTGGCCAAGAGACCCAGCGATCACTCGAGATCCGTGAAACTCCTCTTGGACAGCTTGCCGACATGTACGCGGAGCTTGCACGCGACGTTTTGGATTTGCCGATCATGCCTGAGGGGCTCGCATGCTTCAACTTGAAGATGATGGCGGCTGAAATAGCTCCTTTGCTCTTCCGAGTTTGGGCAAAGGCGAATCTGGATTCCTTTCTAGCTTCCGGTCCAAGTGACTGGTATTGCCTGGAGAACATTGTAGACGGGGAGCCAAATCTCAAGGCAATGCACCCAGGTGTATGCCATGATCACAATACCGATTGTGTTCTTGTCAGAGTGCTGAATGGGGAAGAAGGGCCTCTACTGGACTTTTACGTCTCCTAAGAGAAAATGCAAACTATGTCCATTGTTTAAATAGGGTGCAACAAAGCGCTGCCCCAAGGAGTAATACAGCTTCTTAGGTTCAGAAAGCATCTTATACATGGCCAGGTAGAATACTGTCCCCTTGCAGGAACAATTGTATAAGGGTCCATTGCAACTAGTTTCATAAATCATCCTCTAGCATAAGATTCTCAACTGGCAACACACATCGGGGCATAGACAACATAAAGGGTAGCTATTTCGATTCTCAGTAGAATAGCAAAACGAGGTATTTGAGCACCATTTGTCACAGTTGACAATGAATAGAGGGCAGGTTTCACTATACACGTCTAGGCTCAGTCACAAATCTCTTAGCTTTCACCGTCAGGGTATTACTATATAACCGAGTCTTGATCTTCTCTTTGCTGATATGACTGAACCTTTCCTCCACCCATCATTGCAGTACAGGTAGATTAAACTCCAAACTCATCAGAATGAGCCATTTCGGTCTCTGTCATGAGGGAGGTGTACAAATGACCACTAATGGTGCATTGTTTACCTTGCTTGACATCCTTGAACCACTGAATGACAAGGAGCCAGAGTCGGCGTAGCTCCAAATACACAGACGGTGAATCGGTACAGGTTTCGAACATGCGATTGACGCCAACAATCAGGGAGGACGCTTTGCCGTTGGAGATGGTCCAAGTAATGACGAGAGATGGGTTGATGATCTCACAAAGGCTTTTGTACCCCCGATTTTCTTCTCCCAAAACAAGACCATGGAAGTCGAAATCTCGGGGAAGAGCGAGCTCAAAAGGGCCAACCACAACCTCGTTGTATGGCGTGTAGCGATACATGCCTCCCCATATCACCTCTCGTCTCACCCGCGAGGGCTCAGGTACCATGCACTCAAATGTAGTCAGTATTGGCTCTTCCCGAATGGCTATCATCCTTACATGAGGAACAGGAGTGGCTTCCACCGTGTAAGACTCCGCCTGGGACGGAGTTTCGGCAGCTTGAGGGGGGGTAGCAAACAGGCCCGTGGCACCGCCGGACGGGGTGACAGCGACAATGTTGGCCTGGGGGGCGCTTGCAAACAGGCCTTTAGACATGTTAATAGTCGGCAGATGGACAAAGTCTGGTGAGACTTACCGCGAGAAGAGCCACGACGTCCACCAAGAGTGCCAGACTGGTAGCCCGCGACAGGTTCGATAGTGACCAGAACCATGGGAGAACCGGTGTCTCTCATGACCGTAGTGGCAAGAGCGGCAAGATGTTCAGGGTTGGATGTCTGGCCCGTGGCACCACCAGAGGGAGTACGAGCGGTGTCATTGGACACGTTGTTGAGAGAGATCATCTTGATTCTGGGAGGCACCACAACAGCGCGACAAAGGTGCGTGAACAAGCAGACACTAAGCTTGTTGATGAGGATCGGAAAGAAGAGAGAAAGAAGAGAGAAATAAAATTGAGGAGAAAAGTACTGGAGAATGGTTAGGGCTTTCAAGTCAGGGCAAGGCCATTGAATCACTGTCAAACAAGCGAGATTTACAGGTGGCAAGCACCGTAACTGACACTAAAAATTTACACTATGCCGGTATACCGTACCTCTTCAGGAGAGTTCACACCCGGGGCTTGACCGAAGGCCGGTGAATCCCAGTACTGTCTTCTTTCCTGCCCACCTGAAGCGCCCCCCAACTGCGATGCCCTCACCACGTCCTCTCAGCTCTTGAGCTTGGAGATCTTCTCAATGAGACCGACTGAGCGCAGACAATGTGATTCTTTGCTCTCTTATCCAGCAACAAACACCATGTCAGTGATATGCCAGGTCGCGAGTCAAAAACCGACATTTGCTTCTCAGTAGCAACCTTTGAGCGAACAGACGTCTTTCAGGCTGACGGCTGCGGTTGCTCGGCTTACCTAATTAGCGCGCCACTCGGACAGATCCATCATCTGTCCGTATTCCATTGGTGGCGCGATCCTCCACGGCTAACGTCCATGTGGATCAACGACAGGGGCTGATCTTGGGATTGCCTATTCCAGACTGCACAGATTGTGTAATTGGCCAAGTTAATTTGAGTTGGAACTTTGTCTCAGCCACGGCAACGGCTTGTCACCGTGCTCCAGCAACCTCTGTTGGATGGTGGACATTACACGCGATGCGACATGATTTACCAAGGTGAGAAGCACTGCATAAGTGGAACTCCAGACTGCCACCCTGACCAAGTAGCGAGGACACAACCAGGCTGATGCGTTGGTGAGCAACCAGTACAACGGACAGCTCACCATCAGTTCTCACGAGTCTTTTAGTGCAAGAATGGAAGCTAGGTAAACGCGAGGACGGCACAAATACTAGAGTGATGAAAAAGACTTACAATTTTGATAAATGATATACAAATGTGAGCCTTTCAGCATAAGATCGCAGTTCCCGTAAATGTGCATGATAGTAGCTACAATAATATAAAATGCTGTTCATGTTCGGTTTCAATTAATGGTTGAGGACAGGCAGTGTCCCGCTCACAGTTTATTTCCTGCGTGGGTGATTGGCCCGCCAAATGGCGATTTCACTGTACGCTGCGCAGACTAACCGCCACATTCAAGCAAACTCCAAAGAACAGCATCACAAACTCTCCGCCGCCGAAATATCACTTTTTTCGCACCTTTCTTTCAGACGCCCCTTTTGAAATTTCTGCAGTCATTCGCCATGGCTCATTCTTACCCTCACCAAAGTAACGACCGAAGCCGTGATCATAGCCGTACCCCCCAGGCTCAACCTGCGGTTCCACAGGGTCAGTCAAGGTCTGACGCGCAACGATTGGCCGCCGAAGCTATGGAAGTCGCCCAGCAAGCCCAGCGACTGTCTTCTAGCCTGCAGATCATCGCCGAGTCATTTTCCGCCAAGGGCACTAGTGACGGTGAAGCCGAGGGCTCCCGCGCCAATCAAGGCAGTGGTCGTGCTGGTTCTAGCCGCAACAGCCGCGGCCCTTTTGTAAGACGCCGCCACAGATGCAACTATCGTGACAACAGGAACTCTGCCGTCATCAAAACACCTGTCGTTAGAAGAAGGGTTAACGAGGTCATCCGGCTTCATATGACCAACACTCATGACGGCACAACCTCAGTTTCTCTGTCGCCGCTCTGAAACCTTCTCTGACTCAACCAGCGATATTCTACACAGGCCTCGATTCGACCACGTGGCCATTTGCCCCAGCTCTCCGATCCAAAGACTTCTCACTGCTTTGGCGGGAGGGACTCTTTTATGACTGTATGAAGTAAGGTGGGAGTTAATCAAATTCTCTCGCGCAAAGCTAACCACAGAGATACTGAAGCAGGGCGAGCCTAAGAACTGGAAACAGCTCCACGAATACCGTCCGAAGCCGATCAAATGCTATCGCCACCTAGAGTTCCCAAACGCAAAGCATGTAGCTACTTCCCCAGGCCCTCCAGCACAGGACACTTGTCATGGCGAGAGAAACCTTCAGAACATTGATCAAACCAGCCCTAATGAAGCTGACCCTAGAACGCTCATACATGCGCCAGCAAAGTCTACAGGTCCAAGAACTCGTAGTTGAAGACTCTAACCTGTCCCAGGTTTGGGCCGAGCGTTATACCCCTGCTACCTGTGATCAAGGAGCCAAACCCAAAGCCAAACCCATTTTATTGTCGCTTTCTCCTTCTACGTCGCCCGCCGGCTTTCCAGGATGGGATGCTTTCAACAAGCGATATTGGATTGTTGTACAGTGGGACAGAGGAAAACACTTTGTTGTTGCTCAGGGGAAGACACAGAAATCAGAGTTTGTTCCGCTTATGGAGAGTAGGATGATGTCATGCAACGAGATCAGTCATGTCTCCAAATGACGGACGTGGTGGAGTCATCGGTTACCAAACTGTCACTATCGCATTTGTGTGGGCGACTTCTGAAGGGGTCCATGCTAAAGCTGTGCAGTGGCCAACGGTATCGTGTCTATCACGGCCTCATGCTGTGAAGTGGTTCGACGGGTCTCAGGGTGATGTTCATAAGTGGACATGGTTATCAGTCAGAGGAAGAGTCGCAGTCTTCCGCCCGTACGATCGACAATCGCTTCCCTTTCACCCAAACCGGATGTCATGAGCCCCAGTTGAAAGGCAGGGTGCATGTGAGGACGCCCAATGGTCTAGAATGCATGAGTGGTGGAAACCTCAGTCAATCACTGAGTAGAGGGCTTCAGAGGCACATTCAAGATGGCGTACACTTTCAGTCAATCGAAATGGGAATCTTGACATCTCAAAAGAGGGCCCGCTTCTCGCATCTGACTTGACAGTTGCATGCTTTGGCTGGTGTGATGGAAGACGATGGACAACGAGAGCGCAATACTGTCACTTCGTTGGAGACATTTGCTCGGATAATTGGGGAGCCCAAGCTGACTCTGTTCTTTTTGTTTGGGTTGAACAAATTGATTTCATTGAGCAATCATCCAGACATCATTCGGATTGCGAGGCCTTGTTGACGTTTGTGTGTCGACATCACTGTTTGCTGCAGTTTTGGTCTTGAACAAAGCTCATGTTTGCCTAAAAGTGCAAGATGCTAGGTTTGTTGATTGTCGAGAATCACAGGCAAGTGTTTGTAGTTGAGTCACCTAAAGCTTTGCTTCGAAATCAATTTCGACTTTGTCTTAGCCAACCGATGATTACAGGTTTTATGATAAATGGTTTCTCAAAAGGACGATCAGAATATCACGTGATTCTTCCTTTAAATTCTCGCGTTTACCCCTCAGACTTTTCCATCTCCCGCCACTCACCACAATTCTCCCAATCTTCGGAGTTGGCAGTCTATGACATTGCCTTGATCTCTGCCTACTCCTTTATACCTCAGGGCACCTTGGCTGGTTCCCAGAACCTGCACGGCACCCAACAGCTTTCAGTCACGATGATGAACTTACCGGCCGGTATACTATTATAAAGTTCTACGGGAAGTCAGTAGACTTGAAGGATGGCTCGGCAAAGGCAACCACATTGCGTGGCTTAAACCCCCAAGGTAAGCACTTATTCCGCTCTTCATGTTACTCGGATCTTAGTGCCTAACATGGATAGCCACGTTGACCTGGAAGAGTCGAGGAGCGAACCGTATCCCTCAATCGACCTATATTATACACCCATTGCATAGCACTTGATACGAAGTCTCTATATTATACACGAAAGACAGAGAGATAGCAACCAACGCCTCACTGGTCTACAGACAATGGCTCCGTCGCAAGTCCAATGCCAAGCCATGTGCGAACTGCGATGGTAAAGGCCACCTCCTTGCTGAATGCATCACACTGATGGCTATATAAAGCTCAGCTTCTTCTACGGTGACGGAGGCCTTCTGAGGGAGGAACTCACTGCCTTGAAGGAGCAAGTTGGAAGGCAACAAGGAGGGGCCATGGAACGACTGGAACGGGAGCTCAGCAGTATTCTCCAAAGCCTTCTCACAAGCTCTCACGGGCCTTATTGTTCATCCTGCCTTCAGTAGAAGAGCTGAGACCTTGTCGGCGGTCATCCAGTACGCCGTCATCTGCCGTATTGACGACCGGCGTCTATGGCCCAACGGTTCCTTCACACCCACCTGCCCCGCCCTGGAAAAGATGGTTGAGGTGATGAACCAGCCGGCCCCAATCTGGAGAGTTACCTTGACTGGGATGTTACCGAGATGCAATTGATGAGACATTTGGTATAATGTCTTATTTGTTAGCTAGATGCGTTATTTTAAGCAGAGACTTGTGACTTGGAGCTTAAATCATCACATAGAACTCAGTTAACGGGTCGCGAAACATTTATAGGTTCATCTATTAACAGGACGGATGGTAGGATACAGGATATGTGATGTATCGATGTGGAGGAATGTTTTCTTATTATACCGGATTTATTTAAGATTGATAATGGATGACTATGATTAAAGGATTGATTGTATTTCTATTAAATGTAGTCATCAAAAACTCAAAGAAGTATGTAGGAATGATGCATAAAATGAAAATGACTCCAAGGTACAGTTACATGTACAGGGGTCAAGCTTTAAACTTTGTAGCATTGTGACATTACCTATTTGAGACAGTGCAGGCTCTATCATTGGTCACATTCTTGGATAAAAGCATGCCCGGTATCCACGTCGTAATGAGAACGGCGACCGGGAACCCAACAACCTTCCAGAACTGACAGGTGATGCTCACATCAGACGCCTTACTCCTATCTTCCCGTTGTATCAGTATTGACTCGTTGCGCTCCAATATATTATCAATTTGAAAGATGTTGCGTGAAAATGGGGACGTAGGGTGCATTGTGCAACTCGCGGCATTACAAGACTCGGTGACGAATGGTGTCAGGACCAAGGTGCGGCACCTTGTTGTGATATGACCACGGTAGGTGGGATCTTGGGAAAATCACCGTCCAATATGATGGACCTCTTTGGGGACATCGGGACAATTCGAATTCTGGACATCGCTATCTAGGACAACCTCGGTGTCCAAGTCGGATTCTGATGAGAGATATCGATCAAGTAATCGTGACTGGGAATAGTGTCAAGACTTCGCAATGATGTTCAGTCCTTGCATGGAACATTGCTCGAGTCTCTTTGTTCGATGTGGTGGTTTAGTTCGCGTGAATAGATGTTTTCGTTGTTCTTATGCAGTGTCATCGGATTCATAGGCCTTGACCAGAATGAAACATCTTCAGCATTACTGAGTTCCAATATATCCTCCCCTATAATAGGACGAAATTAGCGATAAATAGTCCAAGCAGATCATATGGTAATGCCTTCTTATCAGGCTACCTGATTCGTAAGGGTTTCTTTAACGATCCGCCCTGACCAATTCGCTTGCGAAGTATCATCTGTGGTCCCTTGTAAGTTGTAATTGATTCGACGAATAGTGAGGAGAGAATAGAATTTCGAAAGGTCACAGGACGCCGGTTCCAACATTGGTCGGTAATTGGGTCTGTGGAAGTGAAGGGTTAGTTTTACAGCTCGGATTGCCAGGTCGCAGCACATGAGACATGAAAACATACCGCAGATGCAAAGTCCTGGATCCAAAGACGAATCCAAAAACAGTTCGCTCGGGCAAGGTGAGTCACGAGAAGAGCATGGAGACATCAGAAAAGACAGCATTGACAGATGTCACGTTCGATGAGATGAACAAGTTTAATCCTTCGTAATTAGGACAGTTTCGGTACACCAAAGCAGGGGCATCGCCTTGTAATCCGGGGTTCCTAAATGCGATAAGCTGTACAACAGGCACATCAAGAAGTGAGTCGAGATCATCGAAAGCGGTTAAAGGCACTGTTAATGTTGGTTGCCTTGAAATAGATAGCAGTGTCGTTGAATGAAGGTAATTCCTGCTTCGCCTTTCTGATGTCACTACTGGAGTGATGTCGCGTCACCTCTTCCTCGAAGCCAAGATGCGGCCCTAAGTGTTAGAACGTTTGGCGGTGAGATGCTTTAGAAGGAGATCCTAGCGAGTCCTGTAATGAGGATCTGGTGCATGAAAAGTGAAGAAAATAACACGCCTGTGATGAGAGAGATTAATTGAGAGTAGATTATAATGCGGACAGGTCGAGAAGTGTTGATTGCGGCGGCATCTTGTGTCCTTGGGCGAGGCAATGGTGGAGAGGAAATTAGCAGCATTCTTGAGTTATAGTGAATTTAGTGGATAGGTACCCAAATTTACAGGCGGGTGCAATGTTGAGCCTGTAGTGTGATTGCGGGTTGACAGGATGCGACGAACCACCCTCATTGGCCCTTTTTGTCAAAAATGGATCCTCATTGGCCCTTTTTTTCCTCGCTCATGGGTTCAGGCCCCGCCACTTATAGCCTCCCAATCCATCTCCTTGTACAATCGTGCTAGTAGCCTCACAGAAACCCGTCCAGCAAGATGTTTGCACAGAAGCTCGATGGTCTTTCCTCTCGACTTGCGATATCCCATTGGGATATGATTCATCAAAACCTTGAGAAATTGGTGCCATCCGTTTCTTCTCCTCGTTGATGGCTTTCTCGGTCTCGTGAACTTGGGATTATCGCGAAAGAGTCGATTCCTCCGTTTATCCGAATCCAGTTTCTGTAACACCGTTATATCTTATGTCTCAATGGTGGCCCCTATCGCCGCTATCGTCAGCCGGCCATCATGTCCAAGGATGTGACCAATGATAGAACACGGACTGTCCCAATTAGGCAATGTCAACGGTGCAGAGTTGGTCCCTGTACCCTACCCTAGATGTTCATCTTCAGAATTGCTCTACGTCTCTATTGGGATTTATCTATAGCTGGTGAAATTATAACAGGGTTTTTAAAAATGCTGAATTATATTCAATCTAATCAAACGCAAACTGGGGATAAATCTATCACCTTTCGAAAAGTGGACGTTACTGACAGGGAATCATCCTAAAGCCCCACGTTTAATTGACTTTTGTCTTTTCCTTGATACAAGTATCACTCTAAGTGGCCTATCCAGCTTTACGAGCCAGAAGCCATTTAACTGACGGTACTTCTGACTTCAGTTAGAGCCTTTTGTGGCTAATTCCTCCATTACAGTTGCTAAGCCCCGCAAGCCACAGCAATTCGGAACCAACTGCCATCAGCTAAACTCCCTCCAATCAATAAAAATTCCCGCTCACAACACCTCCATCTTCAAATTTGTTCGTCTTGCCACAACACCACCACCACCGCAACGAACAAGTGATCATGAGCGCTCAACAGAGCCAGTCTCAGGACTCCGCCGACGGCGTTAGCCGTGGTGATCGCTCCTTGCGGCTCACTCCCACGGGGGGTGTCCTCGCAACCGCTACCGAGGGCAGAGATGTCATGGTAGCCTGGGAATTGGAGATGGATGAGCACGGGGGCCGTCAAGTCTCTGTGGCCATCTGAACTGCCCCTCGTGCAGAGCCTGCTCAGGCCAATGAGCCCCCTTCGGCCGGCGATGTCGGTAGTTCCACCGCTGAAGGTGGTGCTCCTCAAGCCGAAGACCTCCAGACTCTTCATGCTCGCCTTGCACGAGTTAGTCAAATCATCAATATGATGATGGAGGCGACAGGAGCTCTTTTAGAAGAGCATGCGGACATCGAGCGCCAGGTGAGTGCTGGTGAGGGAGGCAACCAGGCGGCACAGTAGATACTTGATCACATCTACTGAGGTGCAATCAAAGCTCAACGTCGCATAACGGGTCACACCCTGACGACAAGATGAAGCTTTGTATGAAAACAGCCAGGCAAAGCTTGGTTCTTTTCTAAAGGATCGCAAATAGATGTAGTAACTGTCAATACTATGGGATTTCTAGCTTTTACAGTCTTTTAAAACGCTTGCCAGGCTCCATGGAAAAATAGTTTATTAGCAATCTGTGAACTGAATCCAGCATTGACATCTTCGTGAAACACACCAAAACATGCTTGACCTTCCACCGCTGAAAATGCGTAAAAATAGCAACGGTGAAATTAAAGAAGGTAAATCTATCAAAACCTATATAGGTGGATTCAATGCTGAATGTAATAATGTTCCGTAACTTGCTCTGATAGCGTGAGTTCTTGCATCACAGAGCTCTTTAAGACTGGCTGAATGCTTGCTGTAGGTATGCTCTCAAGATCCTGAGATGCTGCTGACTAAGGTGAACATTGCTGAAGCCGCACGCCCCCACTGCGCGTACCACAGTATCTTTGCATGAATCTTTCTTCTTTCTTCACACACCAACATCACATTCACTCGCGCGTACGTTCAGTAATCGTTCACCAGAAATGATACTTGTCAACTAACATATCCATAGAAAATGAATCAATCACCGAACCAGCGCCCCCAAGCAGGAGGGCTTCATCCTTTGGATACGTTTGCTCGCCGCGCCTATCTCCGGGCGCATCTTGAGTATTTTAGAGTCTGGGACGAGGCCAAATGGGAGGACCTCTCCAGAACCGCAGAGATCGTGCTCTGCAAGGGTATCTCCAGGAAGGGATACCGATCGGTCCCCGTGGTGTTCTTCGACCACTCGGTTGATGAAATGGTCTGGGAACAGTACTGTAAGTGAAATGCGCTCGAAGGGCAACCAAGTCTAATAGGAATGTAGTCGCCCAGTTGCAGTTTGAGGATCGAGATGAGCATTGCTGGCCGTGGGTTATCGAACCAGATGTCATGGATATGCGTGGCGGCATCTGCCATTTCTACAAGAGCTGGCGAGAGACGAGGGGATTGCTGGTGGATGGCCCTGATGCTCAAACGCCTACCATCGACAAGCCTGCCCCGGTCATGGCTAAGAAGGCCTCATCCCCCCTGCCTGCTGCTAGCAAGCAAACTGCTCGGGAGCGTTCTGCTAGCAAGCAGTCGGCACCATCACCTGGTGCCATCAACCGGGTTCTCTCAGAACATGCCGCTGGGAAGCAGCCCGCTTCCAAACCTGGTCTAAGTAGCCAGGCTTTTTCATCTGGACAGTCGCGCCAGAACTCTCAAGCTGCTCCTCGCGCGCACGAGCCCGCGTCCTTGTCTCAAAGACATTCACCCGGCTCTAGTGCCTCGCAAAGGGGTCGTGGACAAGGACTCCGAACTGGCCCTCAAAGGCAGGTTCCAATCACCCCGGCTTCTAGCAAGCCCTCATCATCCAGGAGTGCTGCCACTACCCTGGCAACAAGGTCTTCCTCTGCGGCTTCTCGGAATACCGCTCAAAAGCCTGCTGCAGACTGTCAGCAGCTAAATACCTCAAAGAAACCCACGAGCAACCTTGAGTCCAGCATGGCCAGCGTCGCCAAGGTTACAAGCCTTTTGAAGGAGGTCCAGCTTGAAACTGACGCGGGGGCCAAAGCGCGGAAAGAAGCAGCGTCGAATCGGAATGAAGCAGAGGCGCAAAAGGCTCAATTCGCCCAAGCCATGTTTGACGCTGAGAAGGCGAGGATTGAGGGCCTCCCTACACAAATGAGTGGCAGTCCAGCGATCCCCGCGGACACTCCAATGCCACTCCGCGATCCCTTCATGGCTGTGACAGAGCCTGCGCCTGTCGCTCGGCTTCCATCCCTTGAATTACGTACCAAGATATGGAAGTCCCTCCAGATGCTGCCTGTCGGTTCTCAAGGGCCTATTGTTGGCTTCTTCGAAGTTGCTCTCCCATCATGGATTGACTTCCATGATCTGATTTTCGGTCCTCGCGGCAGCCTCGTCACCAAGCTCCGAACAGGTCTCTACAGCCGGGAGCTGCATATCAGCTGGGCTACTGAGAAGGGGCGAGCGGTTGCTCTGGTTGTTGGACCACACCCTGAGTATACCCATGACGCCGGGAACCGCAGCCTTTGGAAGGACTTGCGAATCCTGTGGCTGAAGGTCCTTGAATGGGTGTACCAAGTCTGCCAAGGCAATCCCTTTCGTCTGGCGGACTTCTTGGAGGACTACCAGACTCTTGAGATCTCGGTCAACTTGTGTCCCGACTTTGGCATCCTCGGCTTGCTGATGGAAGCTTGGGAGAAGCTTGTTGCTGACCCTGTCAAGTCTTCAGCGAATGCTGCTGAAAGAAAGGCAAACTTGATCGCTTGGACACCTCGCATCTTTGCCATGCTGACGTATCCAGGCACCCCTCTGTTGCTTCATTCGTGGGTTCAAGAGTCTTGGGAGAACCGGGATCAGATGAGACAACGCGTAGGCGTTGCGCGATACCTTTGGTCCCAGCATGACCATGTCGCTGCTTTCGTATGGCATCGACAATTGATGGACGAGATCAAGGCCTATGAGGAGCATGAAGAGTAGACTTATGCCAAGAGGATCGTAGCATGAGCATATGCGCAAATGTTACCCCCGAACGGGTGGCGAAGACAGCCAGGCTTTTGCCTTGGTGAGAGCAAACAGCAGAGCATATCGTCCAGCACACAGCCTCCGGTCTCTTGTAGGCACTTTTATTACAGATAGCATCAGTGTCTAGATAGTGTAGAGTAATGAACATCTTGTTGCTAACCCTTTGCCATATTGCGACTTGGTGGTTTTAAATATAAACATCTTTCTCCTTTCTGCCATGACCTTTCGCTTACTTGAAACTTAATATTCGCCAACCTTAACCTGGTATGCCTCTGATTTTCAGCAAAAACAATACCCAAAGCTGTTACAGGGAACTGGTACCTTGTTATGCTTGGAAAATGTATTTAGGATTCTCTGTGTATAATAACTCACTCATAAATACAATTAGTATACTAATAAAACTATGATTTCAGACTGTTATCTTGAATTAATTGACCTCTAGACGTCTAGGCTGTTTTTAAATCTAGTAGTAAAATATTATTACAAGTAGATATAATATTATCATGTCGATGTATAGGAAAGATACCAGTAGTAGTTTTTTATTATTATAACTACTTATACTGTTTATAAAGTAAAATAATATTACAAGTAAGTATAATATTATCATGTCTATATATAGTAAAGATACCAGTAGTAGTTTTTTATTATTATAACTACTTATAC
>JABFFB010000572.1:0-14425 GCA_013623555.1 Fusarium nisikadoi | reverse complement strand
CCCCACCTCCACCTCGTCCGCCTCCCGATCCCCGAGTGTTTGTGTTGCTTGAGCCGGCAGTGCCTCCGCCTCTGCTTCCGTTTGCGCCGCTTTGCCCGCTGTTTGTAGCCGCTTCACCGGTGCCTTTGGCCTTACCGCCTCGTCCTCGCCGACCACCCCTTTTAGTTCCCTTGCTGTCCTTTTCTCGGCCTTCTTTCTGCTTTCGCCTGGCCTCTTCCTCTTGTGTCCTTCTGCTCTCTTGGTCCCACCACTCTTGGAACGCTTGCTCTTGCTGAATCTCTTGTAGTGAACGCTTCGCAACCGCTTCCTTGACGGCCTCCTGCTCGCGCTTCTGCTGGCCAATGATATCAGCCATACTGAATCCAAGCGTTGGCTCCGCCTTTGGTGCCGGTGTAATGTACGACTTGGAGTGTGGTACCAACGGCTTCTTAGGCTGCTGCTCTGTCGAGGGTCCTGCGACGATTGCGGGGGAGCTGTTGGTTCGACCCTGACCCGGGAACCTTGTGTCGGGTGACGCAGTACGCCGTGTGGCCATCTTTACTCTCGTTTCTGAAGCGACCAGAGGTTTTGCGTTGGCAGATAACCCCCTTGGCATATTGGATTCCGCGGACATGGCCTCTTTCGGCGACATCTTGGGTGCCGGACTTGCTGCCTTCCAAGGCGCTGGTCGCCCTCCTTCTGGAACACTCTCCCAAGGCACATGGTTCGTCGACTCGTCCTTCGCTGCTGCTTCTGCTGCCGCCAATGCCTGAAGCTGCCTCTTGCGTTCTTTTTGAGATATTCTGGTCTGTGGTTTGTTTGCTGCTGCATCTTGCTTTCTCTGCGCTTGGAGCCCGGCAGTTAAAGCAGACGTAGACGCCTCAGACATGATATCTTTCAGATCCAACTTCGAAGTGGCTAATTTTGAGCCTAACCATGGAGCGCCGGGCTTGGACATTGCACCGCCCGGTGTCTTCAAGCTGCCCAGCCCGGATGGTTGAGACTCGGGGGACATGGAAAGTGCAAGAGGAACTGGGCTGAGTGCAGAGCCTGCAAGCTCCTTGCCCTTTGATTCCCGCCATGCTTTGGGAAGCTGCGGCATGTCGTCTATCTCCGGAGGCGAACGAAGATTTACAGCTTCATTCATGGGCGATCGTGGTTTAGCAGATAAAGACCCATCTTCATCCTCCATATCAAAGATCATATCTGCTTGCGACTGCTTGGGCCGAAGACTGGGACTGAAGGGCTCATTACGACCACCTCTGGACTTGCGTCGAGTTGTATCTGGGGTTTGGAGCGGACTGCCTTCATCTGGACTTCCCATTCGAGCCTTAAACGATGATGACAGCTTCTTCTCGTCATCCCGCTGAGATGCCTTATAGGCCATCTCTTTGATCCTGGCCTGACGCTCCTCGTCGATATCAGCAGACAACTCAGGATGACTCTCATGGAGTAGTAGCTCTGCTCTTCCGCTTCGTACAAATGGGAACCGGGCAAGTTGGTTGTCCCGGACCACTTCATCAAGCTCCAGCAAGAGGTCTTCATCCAAGTCGTCAAGAAGGTGATTCTCGAGCATGGATTCCAATTGAAGGCAGATGTATTCAAGACCAGTATCTTTGAACTCTGTGATGGAGCAAGGACTTATCTCGTTGAGCAAGTTCGATATGTTCCTTGTTGTCACAAACTTGCCAATGAGACCTTGACAGACTTGGGACAATCTATCAAGCATCAACTCATTCGCAGCACTCATCACGTCAAGCACAAGCTCCGACAGCTCATCCAAATTAGACACCGAGACAGTATCAAAGAGCTCCCGTCCGATATCTGCATAGATGAAGGATATGACATATTGGAATGTTTCAGGATCAATGTGACTGAGATTTACCCTGATCTTTTCCGTAGAGTCCATGCCATCGCGGCGTCCGGCGAGCCACTGGCCTTGAGACCGCCCGTTGAATAAAGCCTCAAAGAAAGGGCACCTTTGACACAATAGTTGGCTATGCGCCACGATGTCCTCTCCATCCAACTCAATGATGATATCACCGTCGTCGAAGAAAGAAGGATCAAGGATTGCTTGTCTGAAATCACTGTCTAGGGACTCTTCCACGCCGGTCTGTAGGCGGACTGCCGCCTCCAGTTTGGGAAGGGCAAGGGTTATTGCAACTTTCATCAGCTCTGTCCTAACTTGCCGGAAGCGGAACGCAAGTGGAGGTGCTTCGCGCGTGTACTTCCATACTGGAACGAATCTGTCCTGGTAAACATGGACAACAACATTCAGAACAGTGTAGATGTCGACTTCAAACAACGTCAACAAGGCCTTGTCATCCACAACCTCGAGGCCAAAAGAGTCCGTGCTGAATACTGACCCTCGCTCGCGTAACTCTGAAAGTGCATGCCGCAAGACTGGACTTCTGCCAGCAAGAACCCAACTGTGGACAGGGATTTTGATATCAGGCAAAGAGGAGGAACATATTGCCATGTTCATGTCATCGTATTGGAAAGAGTTAATTTCCAGCCAGCGCCCCAGGTCTGTTTCGATATCGGTTGACCGAAGAATTTCGTAGGTAACAGGGTCTCGCTTCTCTCTAATGATGGCAGCTCCCCACGTTTTCAGGGTGCCTTTTGCTTCAGAGTGGTGTTGTGAAGCCTCGAAATCATTGAGACAGAGTAGAGAACCAATATCATCGCGAAGAGATTGCTCTCCAATCTCAATCTCCTCCGCCATAACTTTGCTATCCTTTCTAATAGCCGCAAATGCGCCAAATATGGAGCTTCTAACGGCAACACAGTTGGTGATGTATGGTACTCTCTGGAATTTGAAGTCTTTGCGCTTCGTGCCGCTTGATCCAGAAAATCCGGTTAGTTTGCCCTTTGTACGCTTTACACGATTCCATACAGCTCCTGATTCTGTGCAGATGATGACCGAGCCATGTTCCCCAACTCCGACAGATGCGACTCCGTCTTTGCGAGAGTCCCAGACGCATTGTGGCTGTGTAAGGGCATTCTTAATCTTGACTGGATTCGTAGTTGATGCTGCAGACTGACTTGGATCCCCCCTATCGTTCAAATGAAATGTGAAGAGATCACCACGGGCAGTCACAGCAGCTATTGTCTTGCCACCCGCAGTGATATGGTCAATCTCCCTTCGACCACCTGGTTCATATCGTGTCATAGAAATGTTGTTCGCAAAGACATCAGGAAATGGGAACTTGACCAAATTATAACCATAGTGACTGAAGACCCAGACAGTATGGTTGGAAAGCAGACAAATGGTGGCTTTGTCAATCGCTGACACCATCTCGATCGGGGCGGCGAGAAGAGAAGCAGCCACCTTTCTGGGGGTATGTTGAATATCAAGCGATCTCGAATCGGCGTCCATTAGAGCCAGTTGCCCAACATTACGACCCCAAGTAAATAGTGAAGTTCCTGTATGGGCAACAGAATGGTTTGCGGACGCAGCAACCCCTAGGACAACTTCTTTCTTGAGAGATCCAAAGACCTGGCGAGGAGTAAGGCTCATGGGTTCTTCATCTGCTTTCATCGGTGGGGGCAGGACATATCCTAGCTGTGAGGCAGAATTCAAGCCCCAGGTCCAAAGTTCTCCATTATCGACAACGGCCATGGTATGATTCTGCCCAAGTGCCACTTGGTGGATCTTTTTGTCAATGAATGGGCCTTGAACAGGTACGAATTTAAATTGTGTGTTTTCGTCTCCCAATCCAAGTCGGCCTCCACGACCAACACCACAAACATACAGATTTGAGACCGGGTCGGTTGTCAGGATAGCACTATGCAGTTTGGACATAGAGACGTCTTGAATAACGAGCGGTCGGTTTCGAACCAGGGTCGGAATCTCATCCAGCCTCAACGACGAGGGGGCTTCCTCATCCTGCTCGTCCAAGTGTGAGTGGTATAATCGATGCACAAGAAGTTCTGGCCTGGACAGATGGATACGATCAGGATACTGGCGATCGTCCTCATCGCCAACTCCAAGAGAAACGTTCTTGTTGCTGCCAAAAACAAAGAGTTCATCACCATCAATCGAGCTTCGCAATCCATGCGACGTCTTTACCATACTGTAGCAAGAATCAGCCAAGTCCTGTCTGTTTCCCAAACGACCTACTAATGTAAACCGTCACCTCCGCTATCAACGCTATCGGCGTCACTATCGGAATTGCTCCCATTTTCCATGCTCTTCAGGGATCTTGCGGCGATCGTTGAGTTGTAGACGTCAAAAGGACTGTTTCCCTCATGGTCTTTCGTCTTGATCAGGAGTCCGACTTTATTAACGGCGTTGAGAGTATGGCTCGTCAAGTCCACCCGTTCCTTTTCCAACAACAGTCGCGCAATCGAAACATTTCCAGCATATAAAGATCGATGGAGGGCATTCCAGCCACTCTCGGGATCTTGGACGTAGAGATCTATGGCAGGGTGTTCGATCAGAGCCCGGACAAACTCGTGGGCGTTCGGGTCGGTCGATGAGGCAGCACGAAGTAGAACCGTCAATCCAGCATGGTCGCGGCTGTTGACTTCTGTTCGTCCAAGATGTGTGTTGCCGTCCTTCGATTTTCCAGGTGTCTGCGGATGGCCAGAAACTCGTCGTTGCTTATTTGCTGGTCGTGGGGAAGTCCCTGGAAGACCAGGGCTTACACCGAAGAGTGCACCAGTTCCTCCTATCGCAGGGCTCTTCGATAGCGACTGGGCATTATAGCTGGTTGGGGCCAGCAGACGCCGAAACCGGTCGACATCGTTTTCCCAGTAGGATTTCCACAATAAGTGACTCATGGGCAGGGGGCGAGAGGACTCTCCTGTGCGCGAAAGGCACCTCGCTGTGACGCTCGTTGGGTCACGGCCTGTTTAAAGGTGCGATTTGAAGCGCAGGAGAGCTTGAGATGGTGACAAGCCCAGTTGAAGTTGCGCAGAAGCTGAGGTTGCTGGCGCAAGGATTGCGACGGTTGCTTGTGATCGGTATTATAGGTTGCCACCCAGCGCGTGTTCGATCGACTAACAGGGAGAGCGTAAAGGGGCGCAGGTCGTTTTGGGTCTTCGGATGGAGGGGAAACCTTTGTTGTCGAGTGTCTTCTGTAGTGTAACAGATGGAGGGACACTTTTTTTTAATCAGAAGACAAAAGGAATGGGATTTGTCAGATCGGGATGGTGAAGAGGCGATGTCATTAATGACCTTGAGATTCGATACCGAGGGGCCGGCCAATTGTGCGCGTCAGCAAGTGCATTCAGCGTGGTGCCCCAAGAACGTGCCCCAATCGCAACCCTGGTTAGCGGCTGGGGGGGACAGGGTGTCAAAAGAGACCCAGCAATAGTAGTAAAAGCTTGGTATTTATTCTTATAAATTCTCGGCGTCCATTCTTAATTAGAAGATAATCCAGTATCTCAAAGTGTTATATCTTACTATTATTTATATTATGCACCATATCTTGTACTGTTATCGTAGCTTTTTGTGACGATATCTTCTTATAAAAATCACAAACGTATGCCGTCTTTCTGTCACTGTTGTACCGATGGAGAACCTACTACCTACCCCGCCATCCAGAAACTCCCCTCCGTGAATTGCAGATTGAGGTTGAACCAATAACGGTTCTCTTTTCCAAGGTGTGCAACTCTGAAGCTCTGAAACTTGATCTTGCGCTTCACCACATGCTTTCAATTGGAGTTTCTCATTTGTCGCTTTCGATATTTGTGGACGGTTGGGATCGGGCAAGTATGTGATTCCTGTTTCGTTGTCAAGCAAGGCATCATGAAAAGGATTCGAACCCGGTGGAATGCTCTTGTATTGCTCAGAGAATTTGCTCTTTACATGACCGGATTCGTGAACCTTTTGGCTGACTCGTGAACGTGGATGAACACCTACTCCCTGTTGGAAGTTAGGAGGACTACGAATAGTAGCATAAACACTTAGTAATATGTACGACAGGATTTCAATAACATGCAATGTTCTTTCTACTCTAGAGGACTGCAGAGTATCTGTTTGTTAGGTTTTCCAAAAATATCTTGAGGTTAATCTAAGCTTAGTGTTTCTTCGGGTCAGCTGATCGAATTTATAATGATTTATCCTAGATCTTTTCATCACTCAAGATCAAGGCAAGTTACTGTCTATTCATCACGGGCCAAGTTCGTGGTCCACTCGGCCGACGGGATGGAGACTACGGTCGTCGCCCGTGCACGGGGATCAACATCGGGGGGGGAGGGGTCAAGGTCCATGGATTATTAGTGTGTTCCCCGAATCACATGTATTCATTCTTCTGGAAGTGTTACTTGATGGCATTCCGGGTCTGGTACGGAGTATCTCACGTTGGGTCTTTGAAGTGTATGGTCCAACCGTACCTACGGTTGGCAAGCTTCCGCGAGACTTGACGTATCTTGGGACACCAGACCATGTTGGTGAACATGTTGGTCAACGTCTCCAAATACTTTCTTTACTGGATCTAGATCCATCGTCTTGTTTATAGCGATACAATTGACAATGTACGCGGTCACTTATAAAGCAATGCCTCACTTTCATGATATCCATACCCACATCATAAGCGCAGCGATTTATGAAGAAGCTGCACCTAACCTCCCCCAAAGGTGTTCTCCAGCAAATCTATGAAGCTTCAGCAAACACCCTGGCTCCCGTGGGGCTGCGTCTGCATTGTTGCGGACTCTTGTTACAACGGAGTTCTCGACACCGTTGACAATGCCAATATCTTCATGTTCAGGTACAAGGGCTCAAAGGTAAATAGTTGGGTACGGGCTCCAAGAGCTTCAGGGCTAGCGGCGGACATCGGGCATGCGGGTATTTTATTATCGATACCTAGGTAGTTTGACTACATTCATTACTTGGGTAGGAAACTCATGATGGTTTGGGATTATGTGTAACAATTACTACGCTTGAAACTGTTCGCAAGACATTAATAAACTGCCAAGAATAAATATACCACAGACTTGCCTAAAACAGTAGTCACAAAAAGAGCATCACATCGTCGGAGAAGAATCGGAGACGTTAGTTAGGGCCTCGTGGATCGGTTACTTGCCGTCTCACCGAGCATCAATGGACCCCTCCCCCGGGTCTCATCTCGCTGGTCGCTTGCTATAATCTCCACAATCCCACGGACACAAGGCGCTTGTTTAGAACAAAAGGTTCCGTCCATTCGGCAACGACCTAATTCTTGCCGTCTGTCATAGTGGAGGTTATTATTAGTGAGGTTACGGAATCTTATCACTTAACCATACATAGCGCGATAAGATCCAAAGACGCACCACCAAAGAAATTCCCTCCACTCCCCGGCCCGGTCTTCGCTCAGAGGTCGCCATCTTCCCTTCCGTTAGCTTTCTCTCTTTCTTGTCAACTTGCGACAACTCTCCGCCCAACCTCCTCTTTTGTTCTTCTGGTCTTCCCTCATCTTTATTCGGTCGCCTGTACAGTCATCACAATGTCCAACCCTAACGATAAGCCCCTCCCCTTCATCTACCAGTTCGCCGCAGGTTCGCCAGTTCAGCTCATTCAACTCTATTATTCTCCAGATCCAATGGCTAACGTTTGATGTTTTAGGCGCCATTGCCGGCGTCTCGGAGGTACGCTCGCGCCAGTTCGACTCGTTCGTTTGAGGGCCATGGCTAATTTGTGCTGGCTGTAGATTCTGGTGATGTATGACAGCACCTGTCGCGTGCTCGAGACATTTTAGCTAACCCAGTCTCAGGTACCCTCTTGACGTTGTCAAGACACGAGTGTACGACGAACCATGCGTGCGCATTTCGAAATAATAGCCCAATTGCTGACTTGATGACCAGTCAATTGCAAACTGGTTCCGGTGCTACCGCTGAGTACAATGGCATGCTTGACTGTTTCCGCAAGATCATCAAGCAGGAGGGGTACGGTATCTTCGCTCGCGATTCTGTTGCGCCCGCAACTAACGACATGCGCCAGTTTCTCACGACTCTACCGCGGTATTTCCGCTCCCATCCTCATGGAGGCTCCCAAGCGTGCTACCAAGTTCGCTGCCAACGATGAATGGGGCAAGGTTTACCGAAAGATGTTTGGCGTTGACAAGATGAACCAACAGCTCTCCATTCTCACCGGTGCCTCTGCTGGTGCTACCGAGGCTTTCGTCGTCGTTCCCTTCGAGCTCGTCAAGATTCGTCTTCAGGACAAGGCTTCCGCTGGAAAGTACAACGGCATGGTCGACTGTGTAGTCAAGACAGTGAAGAACGAGGGTCCTCTTACTCTTTACCAGGGTCTTGAGAGCACTATGTGGCGCCACATCCTCTGGAACGCTGGTTACTTCGGCTGCATTTTCCAAGTCCGACAACTCCTCCCCAAGGCTGAGAACAAGAGAGCCCAGATCACCAACGATCTCATCTCTGGTGCCATTGGTGGTACCATCGGAACTGTTCTCAACACTCCCCTGGACGTTGTCAAGAGCCGAATCCAGAACACCCCCAAAGTCCCCGGTCAGGTTCCCAAGTACAACTGGGCTTTCCCTGCTGTAGGAACCGTTTTCAAGGAGGAGGGTTTCGGTGCTCTCTACAAGGGTTTCTTGCCCAAGGTGAGTAGTCATCTCCAAAGTGAAAGGATAGTCAACTGACGATCATTCAGGTTCTCCGTTTGGGTCCTGGAGGTGGTATCCTCCTGGTCGTGTTCACAACTGTGATGGATACCTTCCGCAGCTGGCACTACCCTGCCTCTGCTGAGCTGAAGAACTAGGTCATGGAATGAGCATGGAGTTAAAAGAACACTAAAAAGAGATACCAGGCCGTATTTTGCAGCGATTAGACAACTTGCGGACGGCATGTATCAATTCAAGCCTGTGGTATTCGCAAACCCTAACCTTACCCTGTGGAATTTGTTCGCATAGACTACGGTAATAGAGGCACGCAGTACTGTAAGAGAGTCGTTGGAACTTTATCAATGCCTATAATTTTGTCGGGATATGTCTGTTCCACTTGTGACATCCAATGGCTAGGTGAAAGGCGAGAACAGGGTATACCACTTTCGTGTAGACTACATAGGTACTGAATGGAGTTTTAATCGAGTCAATTGATGCCCAGAATCATAAAATATTCAATTAGTATTTCCAAAGGCATACTCTGAAAAGTAATGATATTTACCTGGCGTTGCAATTTGCAACAGGTGTCGAATTGACATCAGCGAGTGTCGATCGAATACGTCAGATATTGCAATAAAGTGCGCTGCATTGGGGTATCTGATTTCTTCGTGAGTGTCCCTTTTTCGTCCGTTGCGTATAGCTTTAGCTTGGCTTTCGTCTCTTCGAATTTGCCGACTTACACGGAGGATCACAAGTAAGCCCTCTTTCAACTCCACCTCTGTCATCTGAAAGGCACCACAGCACCTCTGCCTCTCCCTACCACAAAACCCTTTCTGAGCTTCTCTTTTCCTTTTAATTCTTTATTGTATTTCTTCCTTACTTTCTCTCTTGGCCTTCATATAGCAATTTCAGGATCTCCTCCTCTTTTCCATCCACAATTACAACTTCTCACTTCTCTCACGTCTTAACTTCGGCGGTGCACTTCAACATCTCAAGCTTCCTTCTTCTAACCTCTTCTAAGACTCCTTGTATTCTCTGAAGCCCTCCACTATAGTCATTCACCATCCCTTCCAGTCCCTTCTATAAAAGGCTGCTCTTCCTCCTTCAATCCTCGTCTTCATCTCTTCCTTCTTCATCACAACCTTCAGTCTCCTTTCCTCTCCTATGCTTCACATCACTCAAGTCACATCCATACAAGGTCCGCTCTTATCCTGTTCTTCTTCCACTTAACCCTCGTCGACATGTCAGACGGGAGCTCGAGTGACGCCGATGCGGAGTTGATCGACGTCACAGGAGGTGATAACTATCTTCCAGACATTGATGGGCACTACAATGATGCTCCTGACCAAGAGGAGATTTCCCTTGGTGTAGACGCTCATGGGGAACCAATCTCCCACATCATCTATCGGCCTGGTGGCCCTATGGACGTTGATAACGAAGAGGCAAGCAGTGACGACGACCAACACACTCCTGGAGTTGAAGGAAGTTTGTTTTTCAGTGACAGTGACTATGGCAATGGCGGTGGACACAGAGGACCTCCATCCCCACCATCATCCGATGACCTGGGTAGCGAAATCAATGGGCCAGATGATAGCGACAATCATCATGACGACGACGACGACGATGATGATGATGATCAGAGTCAGACAACCCAACTCAACCCAGGGGATTCAAACGGAGGAAGCCCTGGTGGTGATGATTCCGGTGATGACAGTTCTGACGATGAAGAAGATTCAGACGACGAGGATGCTGACGATGATCCCATCAATGACGATGATGAAGAAGGCAACGAGGAGCACGGTCATAAAAACCCCGACGCCAATGTACTCCAGGTCCTGGCAGAAGAAAGTGTCGAATGGCCAGGATGGAATCGCGAGTGTCTCGAGACATGTCGGCCCCCTTGGTACAGTCTTGCTTGCAAATTCGCAGATTACCGAAACCGATTCCTCCACAAAAGAAACGAATTAAGGAGGTGCAAGGGAGCCAACAGGCACCGGGTTACCGGCCTGAATCGCGAAGTCAGGGGCCTGAAAGAACTGGTGGAAGTAATGAAAGAAGCAGTGAGAGAGTTCTACGCCGCCAATGAAGCAAACATTCAGGAGAATGAAAGACTACTCGAGGAAAATGAGGCTCTCCGAAGTCTTTTGCCCGAAGAAGAATCGGGTGACTTTCCTGACCCTGTTCCTTTAAGGATTGAGGATATGGAGGCATCTCTGCCTCGGGAGATGCGAGACCGTCTGCCGCCAGATACCAAAATGTATCTTCGCGTGTGGCGACGTCGTTCAGCGAAACCCCGAAAGACTGAACGTGTAAGTGCTTACCATCAACAACTAGCTTCTATCTTCCAAATCGCTGACAATCGATAGTTGTGGCCAACGGCCTACACGCGTTGGGTCAGACGTGGTCGTCATCCTCACTACAGCAACTGGGGAGACATCTACAAGCTCTGCTGCCAAGAGGAGAACATGTCTTGGGCATTCGGAAAGAACACGCCACCCAAGACACACCCTCACCTAGTACTGTGTGCCCCAACCCCTGAACAGGAACTGTGTGCCATCATGGATGAGGGTGAGAGTGATTGCGAAGGCTGTCCTCCGCAGCCATATCAACGACGCGAACGCGCCCAGGACGGAGAAGAAGATATAGGCACATCCCCATTCGACATTCTTCTTCCATCCAAGGATCGAAACGATATCTTGATCAAGATCCTTCAGTATGTTCTGGTTTTTGATGGAGAGGTTGTTCACGCCATCTCCCGTTTGGACCCTTTCTTCGAGCCAAAAGGTGTGAATCGGAATTGTAACAATAAAGTCTCGCTGTTCCATCGTTTCCACATTGGGCGAGAGAGGGTTTCTCTCACGTTTGGGACAATCAATCCTCAGGAACTTCTCGCTCCTCTTATGGTCAGCAAGGAATGGCACTCGATAGGTGCGAGCCTGTTCTATGGAGCAAACACATTCGCTTTCTCTTCTATTGGCGAGTAGGGTCGCTTTGCGAACAGAATCGGATGCAAGCTCCAACATCTACAGCACATCGAGCTGCTGTGGATGGGCTCGCAGAAGCTCACGTACAGGATTGACCAGAGAGGCAAGTACACATCTCGTCGGACTCATGATCTGGCCTATCTGCCCGAAGCCTGTCGACTAAAGACGGTTGCTATCCATTTGCCTGAGTCCTCCAAGCAATATATGCGGCGCAAACACGAGCCGCCACAAATCGTGGAGTTCCTTGCGGAGAAGACGACATCTCAGCCAAACTTCCGCCGCTTTCGTGCGTTGCGCACGTTGCAGGGTGCCGACTATCTATACTGCCTTCGTGGAGTCCGGGAGATTTCATTCTTCGACTACGACATGTGGCGAGATGATGCCGTGAAGATGCCAGTTCGTGACTGGACCTTTGTCCGTGATATCAACGAGTCTGTACGCAGGGAAAAGACTGTATATGACGAGCACTTCTCCCAGCTTCGGTACTTAGCTCCCCTGTTGAATGTCCAGCCTTCCGTCCAACTCGCTGCGCAGCTCGAGGAATTCCTCAACGCGGAGCCTCAGCGAAGGGGTCTCTTGTCACCTCCTCCTGATATGTACCCCCAGCCTCAGGCCGCTTTGGAGCAGGCTGATGACTCCGAGAATGAATCTGATGGCGACGCCGGCGATGGAGATTCTGATGAAGAGATGGGGGCCGACACTGATGACGATGGTGATGACGGCGGCGGTAGTGATGGTGACGGCGGCGGTGGTGATGATGACGGCGCCGCAGATGCATACTTCAACGATCAACATCTTTCTGCGGACAGTCACGGCATTGAGCGAAGTCAGAACCCGGTCGATCTCGGTGACGTGGCAGCAGAATTGTCCGATCTATTATCTGATGGTCAATCTGATTCCGACTCCGAACAAGAGCAGAAGGAAGAGATATGGTCAGATAACGGGCAAACAATCGACTTGGTGAGTGATGATGATGACGACGATGGAACCCAGAATGGAAGAGACCGGTCCACCTCTCTGTTCGTTCGAAGTCCTCCACGGGAACATCAACCTGAGTTCACAACCAAGGTTGAATCGCCATCTCCTCCCAGGGCAATTCCTCCAGCCATCGCCAACCAGGATGGAGTAACGCCGGCGAGGGAGACCCGCGCTGACAGCAGCTTGTTTGTAAGCCCTACCCCCTATGAGGCTCTGAACCCCCAAGCGGGAGATCGGACATCGCCAATTGACCTCACTGAGCATATGGGGGTGTCATTCTCTTCTCCAGCCCCTTCCTCACGCTCGAGCTCGAGCTCCAGCGGCTGTTCTTCAGGTTTCAAGCGAGAATGGAGTTTTATCAGCGTGGATGACGATGACGAGAATGATGGTGACGATGAGGATACGGATGAAGGCTTCCGATTCTTGGGAAGTTTTCCCAAGCGGCGACGCCTACCTGATGGTGATAGTGGCGGCGAGGGTGCTGGAATGATGGCCATGGAGGAGGCTCTCGAGGAGGATCGATCGTGAGGAGGAGTTTGTCCTGGCTTAAATTTTGCTACTTGTGGGCTACAGGAAGCACGAAATCTCGGGAATCATTTGCTTTTGAAATGGGAGAGGTCATTGAGGTTGAGATGTACTGGCGGCGGAGTTAGGTTCAAGCATGGTCCGGGTGAGAGGAGGCGACATATTCGGGAATCGAGACGCAAAATAGGTATTCAGATTGACGCTATGCGTATCTCATATTGAGAGGATAATTTTCCCTCACAGATAATTGCTAATAGATCCCCCCAAATTGCCCCAAAACATGGCTTGTAATAACTATCAACCGTGTGCGACCAACTTCTCCAGGGTAAGGAAGTAAGATTTCAACATCACAGCTTGAATTGATGCGGCGCCGAGATGAGAGAATAATAGCCGGTCTTGTAGAATCTTGAAAGACTTGTATTGAATCTGGACGAATTTATATAGTTTCAAAACATATTCATGTGCCCTTTTTACTGTTTAGTAGAATTTTCTACTTTTTCAGAGTTTATATAAGCATTGAGATGATATTCCTAAAACCGCCCATTTTTCTATGTTACACACCAACTGCGGCCAGGGTCCTTCCGGAGCGTGACGTATGTGTTTCCTATTGGGGCCAGCTGGTGTAAAAGACGCACACCCTGTGTAAGCCAAATTTCAGCCACAGTTGACGAAGGTCATTGGAGTGTTAGAGAGTCCTCAACAGAAGAGCAAATGGGGGATTAGTACCTCAAAATGGAATAAAAAAGAAGACTCAAAGTATATACACGCAAAGTTTTGACAGCATCAACTCAAATACGCACACGCAAACCCCAAGAACCCCGCAAATCTTGGCGCTGCTTGTATAGGCTCATCTGAGATGGCAAGTAAAAATGTATACGTAATCAGCCTGCAGAGCCACAGTGTGCCATGCCATGTCGCCCATTAGGTAGGCCTTGGTTCCATGCTCGCCGCTCCCGCTCCCAATTCGCATGAGAGCGCCAATTCATTCATCATCCTGCACTCACTCTTTTCCCTCTACAGCTTTGCGAGTCGCGCCGAGAGTTGTGTATTTTTGTTCCTCAAAGTTACTCGCTACTGTGCTCTGCTCCTGAGCGGCAGAACCAGAATTCTCCTCAATTTTGAATTCGCCGCCTCCCAAACTTTGTCACTTCGCCTCCCTCCTCCTACTCGCTCCTCATCTTATAACGTCGTGTCTGATCGGTCTCCCCGACCTCTTGGAAATCCACACCTAATCACCCCACGATTGTGTTCTCCAACCACCCTCCACACGATCCTCCTCTTGATCGCCAAATTTCAGACAAACGGCGACAGATTCTTGTTTCTTTTTGGCTGAGACTTGTCGCAAAGGCTACGCAATTATCAGGGCGGATATCTCGTGATCCTCGGACCTTGCTCATCCCCCTCAACCCCCCCCTC